>APFE031148516.1:9972-41657 GCA_000404065.3 Pinus taeda | reverse complement strand
ACTGTACGGTTAATGTGGGATAATTTGTTTTAAAATATTATAAAACAAATATTATAGATTTGTTTTACAACGGGTTAAATGTGGGATAATTTGTTTTAAAATATTATAAAGTGAATATTGTAGAATTGTAAAGCGAATATTATATAGTTTAACTATAAATAATTAATGTAGAAGTTGTAGTGTACAATTTTAATTTTAATGATTTATTTCATAAAAAAATTTAGTTTACATTTTTCAATAAATTGTAGAACAAAATAACGAAGTTAAATAAATTTAACAGACTTTTTGGAGGGAAATATTTTCGCGAAACTTTTTGGAGGGAAAATTTCATTCTTTAAGCTATATAATATCTTTAGGAGACTCTCCATTTGTATCATTGAACATCTTCTATTTGAAAGGGATGGATTGTTCTGATAGTGAAGTTTTGATTTATACACCATCAACTTCTTCATCGCATAACAACTATGTTCATATTGATGAATATAGCGGGAATTCTTCCACTATGAATAGAAAATCAATTCTTCCACTTAATCCTGATTCTAAGGACTATGAGAGCAGCACTGATGAAAGAGGGGATGGAGAATTTCAATAAATAAAGAGTCACAGATTCCACTTAGTCCTACATCTAAGGACTATGAAAGCTGCAGTGATGAAGAGCATGATGGTGTAGTTCAAAAGAAAGGAGTGCCACGATGTCCACTTAGTCCTAATTCTGAGGACTATGAGAGCAGTAGTTTTGAAGAGCATGATGGTGAAGTTCAAAAGAATGGAGTGTCACGGTGTCCACTTAGTCCTAATTCTGAGGACTATGAGAACAGCAATTTTGAAGAGCATGATGGTGACATTCAAAAGAATGGAGTGTCACGGTGTCCATTTAGTCCTAATCCTGAGGACTACGAGAGCAGCAGTTTTGAAAATCATGATGGAAAATTTCAAAAGAATGGAGTGTCACGGTGTCCACTTAGTCCTAATTCTGAGGATTATGAGAGCAGCAGTGATGAAGAGCGTGATAACAAATCTCAAAAGAATGGAGTGTCAAAGTGTCCACTTAGTCCTAATTCTAAGGACTATGAGAGCAGTAGTGATGAAAATCATGATGTTGATTTTCAAAAATATGGAGTGTCACGGTGTCCAGTTAGTCCTAATTCTAAGGACTATGAAAACAGCAATGATGAAGAGTTGGATGATGAATTTCAAAAGATTGGAGTGCCACGGTGTCCACTTAGTCCTAGTTCTGCGGACTATGAGAGAAATAGTTATGAAGAGCGTGATGATGAATTTCAAAAGAATGGAGTGTCACTATGTCCTCTTAGTCCTAATTCTAAGGACTATGAGAGCAGCAGTGATGAAGGACAGGATGATGCACTTAGTCCTAATTCTAATGAGTATAAAGGTAGCAGTGACAAAGGATGGGATGTAGCATCTTCAATAAGTAAACAGTCACATTTTCGACGTAGTCCTAATTCTATGGACTATGAGAGTAGCACTGGCAATGCATATGAGGAAGAATATCCATTAAACATTGAGTCAGATTTTCCATTCAGTCTGAATTCTAAGGACTACAACAGTAGCACTGAAGAAGCGGAAGATGACGAATATCCTCCAAGTCAATATTTGAAATGCAGAGTTGATCATAGTGTGGATAACAATCCTCTTAATGATGATGAAAAGCCCTATACAAATGATGATCCAATGATGGAGATGTTTCCAAGAAATATTGTATCGAGGAGTAGGAGCAAACCTTTTCGTATCAATGCAAGTTGTTCTAGTTATACAAGGGGTAGAGAAAAATATATGACGAGAACAAGTTCTATCAGTGTCCTCATTTCGAGTGAATGTTGCCAAAAAGATTGCTTGAAACATATGGATTTCAAATTTGCATTAGAAAATAGGAAGAGATATTTGTCAATGAATAAAAGTATGCAAAAATCATATTTAGTTGGATGCATGCAATCTACATTGTCAGGTTATGATTATCATATTGGGACTTTATTTATCTGTAGAAAATGTTTCAAAATGTTTCATTCGATTGGGAATTTTCTCTCTCGAGCATTCAAGAAAATTTGGAAAAGGATCCCACATTTTATTCAGAAGTACGTCATAGAAGACAGTTTGGGCCATTATCAAATATTGCAATGTCATGGATGAAAGATTTCTTTCAAAGCATGGAGAGTGTGTGCCAAATGGAGAGACAATACATATTCCAGATAATTTTTCAAGACAAGAAATCTACAACTTATACAAAGAATATGCAGAAGGTGCTGAGGGACATGGCCAGTTTATTACATATCAATATTTTGTGGGTATGGAAGAAAGAATTCAACAATGTCCGTATTCCTAAGAAGACAGAATGGGGGATTTGCGTACATAGTGCTTCTCTTAAATAAAGGGGACAAATGTGAGGCTCAGAAATAGTAAAGCATTCCATAACTTTAACTTTTTAAAAATTGTATAGTCATTCAACTATGACATATTCTTAATGAATTCTTTTGTGATGGTTTTGTCAGAACTTCAGGAGCATCACGAACAACAAACAAACGAAAGTAAGAAGTTGTACAAGCATCGAAAGAAGTGTTATGATAATCTGAATAAATATTTGGGTTTGATAACTGATGGTATGGACCAGAAGAAAACACTTTTACCACATTTTGTTCGCACGCCCAAACATTTACAGGAGGAAACATTTATTCAATTTCACTTGGTCGGTTGTATGGTCTTCAATGGGAAAATGTTGCCAAGGGTGTACTTCACAACGCCAAATATTCATAATGATGCAAATTTGACCATAACCATAATTCATGATGTGATTTATCATTGGTCTAGTAATCTTCCTGAAGTTTTGTATCTACAATTGGACAACACTTTCCGTGAAAACAAAAATCAGGTTGTTTTTGGATATCTAAACATGCTTGTTGAATTGAGAATCTTTCAAAAGGTAAAGGTTGGTTTCCTTCTTGTTGGGCACACTCATGACCATATTGATTAGATGTTCAGTCATTTTTCAGTCACATTGAGGAGGACGGAAGTTGGGAGCTTGTCATCACTAATTGAATGTATTAATAAATCATACATGCCAGAGCCTACTTTTGATGTGTTGGAAGAAACTGTTGACATGCGAAGGTTTATTCTAGGATCATATGGTGAGGGGAAATGCATTGAACAACTTAATGACATTAGCTTCCAACATCAATTTCGTATCAAAAAATATTGATGGGAAAAAACTAATATGGGGCAAGAAGTATTCAACTACTGCAGAATGGGCACCGTCATCAGGTTTGTAATTTTTGAAGTTCATTCCAGATCATCCAATATTTGCATCAAAAATATTGTTATTACAATTAGTTGGTGAAGTTCAGAATGCACGTAGACAGAATAGAGATATAAATTATTCTGATTGCCTAGAAGAAATTAAAAAATGTATTAGATATACATATGAGTACTTTGACATTGTTGATTCAGTTTGGTGGGAGTCATTTTTCAATAATCAAAGTGATATCATTTCAACAACAATAAATGAAGATATAACTTTGAAAAATCCATTTATTTGGCCACAAAATATGTCGAATGAACATGAGGAAGTAAACATTGTTGAACAGCAACAATCTCAAGGTATTATTAATTCTTCACAGGCAGCGGAAAGAGAGATGTATATTGGTTCCAGAAGATCTCGTGCACAACGTAAAGTCATGCAAGACCTTTATAGGGTTTCAGTACATGATATTAAGGAGGGTTGCATGATTGCAGTGCTAGCAAATGGAGATCCCAATGGCTATCCATTTTGGGTAGCTAAAGTTATAAAGGTCTTTACAAAAAATGAGGATGTTACAAGTGTTGAAGTACATTGGTATGCTACAAATACACACCCATTCAATGGTGTGTATAAGCCAGAGATGGTAGTTGACAAAAAAGATGGTGGAAAAAGAAAAAGAAAGGGTACAAATATAAATCACCGCCGCACAGACATATTAAAATTAGAGGATGTTGACATACTTGTTTATGACTTCAATTTAACAAAGAGAGGAACTCTTCACTTTAAGACGATAGAGATTCTGAAAATGTTGTTACCAGAAGGAACAGTGTTGACATGGGAGTCAACTGAAACCAGTCATAGATCTAGAAGAATTTTGAAACCTGAAATGTTGGGCATGCATGTGGACTCAGATGGGACACTGGTTGATGAAAGAGAAGAATATGGAAAATCTTCGTCAGCATCCAGTCACTCATCTGAAGATGTGAATTTTGATGGTGTGAAAGAAAATATGAGTGATTTTGAATAATTGTTTAAGACAATTTATATAACTGATGTATGCATCGTATCTTCAAATAAAATTAATGTTTCCATATGGTGTTAAATGAGAAGTTTTGAGGCATTTTTATGTTGTTGGATTATATGTCTTAATTATGATAAATTTTATTTTTTTAAATATCTACAATGCAATATTAAATTAGAGATATAATGTCTGTTTTATTCAGTATACAAATAAAGACTTTTGATTTCATTGAGTGATATACTTTGTTCATAATGTCATGGTTTTTTAATTTTATAGTTGAAAAAATTTCAATTTCTTTTGTATCTAGCATGGTGTGGTTGAAAACATGTTAAATTTATACTTAGGAAAGAAAAATGATATTCTACCAGAAACATTAATGTGTTTTTCCTTAAAAATTAACTTTGTTTGAGACATAAAAAATTGGTTTTATTAGCATTTTTTAAAAAGTTTGAAAATTGACCCTAAAAAGAAAAATGTTATTCCAGTAGCATCACTTTCGTTTTGAAGCTATATTTTGCACGACAATTTCGTAGTAAATTTCGTAGTCACCACCATTTTTAAAACACGTTCAAAATTGACACCTAAAAAAAAAAACATCGTTCCAGCATACACACTTTTCGTTTTTAGCACTGTTTTTGATGTTTTTTTGGGGTTTTGGGCCAGAGTTCCCGTTTTGAGTTTATAGTTCCCGTTTCAAAGTTTACATTGTTATGTTATGTGTTAAGTTACAATGCTCCATAACTATGTCCTCCCACAAGTACTTCAACTAGCAAAGGGGTGTGAGGATCAAGATCCTCTAATCGCAAAGAACTACATTGTACAAAAATTCACTTCATCCCCCCTCTACCTATATAAAATAGAACTAGGGGAATAACAAAAAGATCCATAAATAATAGGAAAAGAGTGGGAAAAATAAAAGATGACAAAAACAAAATAACAATCAACAAAATCTACTAATTTGAACATGTGTCCATATGTACTCAAATATTAGAGGAAACAAAAGAACCCAACATGATTGATTATGCACTTCATAAAATGGAATTTACTTATTTAGTAAAAGGGAAGAAAATCTCAAGTCCTATGGAATAAATCCTCTGTGTATGGCATTGGGGTTTTTTGCTACACTTTATGCTTACTCTCCAACATTAAAATGAGAGTTCACAAATTTGTTTATAAATATGTACGATTTGATTGATTTGGGGCCAAACCTAGTCAAATCTTGTCAAGTTCAGCCAAGATGAAATGAGCTTAATTATGTTCACCTAAGTTAGCCAACAAGATTGACTGAAGATTTCCAATATGAAGTTTGATAGAAATGACTTCTCTGATATATTTTGACAAATTTTCCATTTTTGTATGCCTCGAAGAGAGAATATGAACTAGTCTCCTCTCACCACGATGTGGCTAGATAAGTGAGACAAATTAAAACCAATAGTATCCACTAAGATATTGCAATCGAGGGGCATTTATTATGCCAAAAGATGCTCAAAACTTGCATCTAAACTCATATTTTCTTTATTCTCTTCCTCTATGAATTTCATGGAAAGTAAAATCAACACTTTCTTCTATTATTTGAGCATTTCTTTTCAAGAGACAATTATTCAACATACCCAAATTAATGAGTCATATTGGACCCTATTACAACTAATATTTGAATATATAATTTTAGAAATTATCCTCCTTCCAGATTGTAAATTCATCATATCTTTCCCAAGACAAGAACCAGTGAGTGATTATGTAAGAAAGGTATTTGAGATGCTAGTTAGAGTGTCTAGAAAGTTTCAGGTATTGGAAGGGTGCTTCCACAATTGAAATAAGGTGGAAAGGGATGCTTCATCTATTGGAAGAATACTTTAACTTCTTATAATTTACATATTATCGAATGGATGGGAGCACTTCAACATTAGAAAAACGACATTTGATAAAGAACTTCAATATCCCAGATAACGAAATTTTTATTTTTCTTATTTCAACTCAGGTAGGGAGTGTTGGAATCAATTTTGCAAGTGTAGATACATTTATTATATATGATCTATATTTCAATCCTCTTCTTTATTTATGAGCTCAATCATGATCTCATAGGATAGGCCAAGACAAACCAACGATTGTATATCAGTTGATAATAAAGTGTTATGTTGAGGAGAGAATATTGCAGCAATAAGGAACAAAATTTGATTTGGTGAATCTAGTGATAAATCATTGTAAAAATGAAAGTTTAAAGAATTATCTAAACCAAAAAAAACCTTTGTGTTTGTGGAGACTGCCACAACACCACCAATTTCATCTCCAAAATTGTCAAGTGAAAATTTATTTTGAGGAATTATGTCCTTATGCAATTACTAATAATGGTAGACCATGTAGAAATTTTTATGTTGTGAGTAGAGTTCATTATACAAAGATCAATGGTTCGATATTTTTGGTAATACAAAACCCCAACCATTTTTTATTAGTTTACTCTGTTAACCAAACTAAGCTTCATCAATCTATGAAGTACATATGACATTCTAATAGCTCATTGTCAGTGTTTGTACTACCTATTTCTTCTACTCAAGGAAAAAGGTATAGAAAATATAAATTTGGTAATAGATCAACAAAGTAGTCAGAGGGCCCATTAGAAGTGAGGGGACTTTGGGAATAGACACTCATTTACAATAGACAAGCTCCAAGTGTCCATTTCCGAAAATGGGAAATAATTCCCTAGTAGGTGCATTGGCCATAATGTTTATAAGTATTGCTACATCATTTATTTATACTCTTGTTGAGTGTGTTAAACAACATATGCAAATTCGTTTACAGTATTGCAACATCTGGTATGTCTATTGGAAGTGGAGTTTCCATTTCCATAAATAGATCTCCAACGGCAAGAAAGTAACGTGAAGACAACATATACCACCTGAGTAGACTATACTGGAACAAAAATGAATGAAATTCAATGCTCAATTCCAGAAATTATTAAGTGGTAAGCAATAGAATAGGAAGAATTTCTTTTAGCTACTTGAAATCATCATGTTGTGTTATATTAGGAATTCCATTGCATGATCAACTAGGCAAGAGTTGGAACACGTATCAATTTTTGTTAGGAGATTGTTGAGAGGATGACCTGTTGAAAACGATCAAAAAGTTACAATGCTTGAACCTGGTAATTATAGAGGTGCCAAAATTGTGGAATCCAATCAATTTAGCTCATCCAATTTTCCTAGTTAGCTAACCATTCAAATAAAATATTTTATTGGCTATACTAACAGTTTTTCTCAAATGCACATGTACAAGAGAAAAATGCGACTTTTCATAATATAGATTTTGTTCATCTAGATATAAATGAATAACGTTGGAAATGAACTAACCTTATATGGATGTACAGGGTGAGTGTCATTAAAAGATGTTTGTGAATGGTGCTCAATAAGTAATAAGTTTCAAATGGATACATATGGAGTATGGAAAGTACGGTCTGATAGCATTCTACTGTTTCTCAACAAAATGTGTACCTCACCACTAGTGTTTCCTGAACGTAGCAATGATTTTGAAGAGGCTGAATATGAATTTGACATGGTCGAATGGATATGAATAAGCTCAGTACATATCAATTAGTTATGGTTAAATGCAATCTTAACATTGATGGACAAACATCTATGTTTGAAAGTCATAAATGTCAACAAGGGTGCTCTGGCTTGAGTGATGTTTAGGGGTTGTGAGCTTTAAAATTCAAGTTGCACATCAATATCTCAATGTGCAAACATCACAGTCAACAATTACTTTGATCAGTCTACCTAAATGGTGACCACAACTGCATACAAAAATTCCTAACTTATTTCATCTACTTGAGATGCCAATTGGTACTACATCTGATAATTTTTTGAAAGGATCATCCACCCACAAAAACTTGTACGATGAATAGTGATTCATCAATCTATGGGTTGCACACAAGGTACATCATGGAAGGGGTTATGACCTGGTTGGAAGCTTGTTGACTCTTTTGAAGAGGTGGGTAATAACACCACTAACAAAGGAAATTTTGGGCATAAGCAATAACATATACAAACAACAACAAAATCAAAATTATTCCTAATTAACAACTACATTCATACAATCTCGCTCTTTCCAAGACATTGTGGCAATCAACATACCCTCATGCTTATAACATAAAAAAACTATAGATATGTCAAGTAATGTTGCAACAAAATATGGTGCAAGTGGCTAGTAAGGCAGAATTGGTCAAGACCATCAACCTCAAAGAAAATAGGGGAAGAAAGAAGGAAAGTTGAATCGCACAAGGGCCTAGAAGGTACATGGAGGCCCCAAAATAGCAGAAATAACTCCTAGGGCCACAGACTCTGGGAAGGTCTCTGTCTGGAAATAAGTTGTCCTTGATGTGGTGGCACGAAACCTGATAGGATTTTGGGTGTAGAGAAGGGATGCACCACATGGATTCAGGCTGATGGGGGGTATGAGTCTATAGGTTGGAGGTTGCTGAGGTTGGTGCCTTAGCCGATTGAGGGTACTAGGAACAATAAGAATACTTATATAGATAAGTATTTGGTTTCTTTCTCTTGTGTTATGAATATATGTGCTTCAATTATGAATTTGAATTCTTATGGATACAATACTTGTTGTATATACATGAATATAATATACTTGTTTATTTTTTGAATGTTGTATGTGTATGTTGAACAACTAAAACCTTAGATGCAACTTGAGGCAATCGAAGGAACATTATGGAGCATGAAGAGAATTAAACGATGGATGTAGTGAAGACTAGTGACCTGGTAGTATGTGCATATTTATGAAAACAAAGGAACATAGGGGATGATGTTATTCTAAGGGAGAGAGGAATGTAACACTCCTAGTTCCACCCCTGAATGAATGTAGTGACCATTGATAATATGTGTTATTTGTTGATTCAAAGACTCATTGAGGCTTGTGTGCCTCTATATGTATATACATGTTAGGCCAATGGGGCCAAGTTATGAATATGGTTAAGGTCGGTGTGCCTATGTAATGGGTTTGAGGACCCTGATTTTTAGGCTAATGAGCCAGGACATAATTAGGCTAGTGAGCCACGAGTTGCTTTTGGGGCAATACACCCATGTGTATATGTGTATATGTGTTGGGATCGTTGTGCCCATGTGGTTATGCTCTTATATGTTATAAGATCAGGAGGTCTAGTGTAGTAAATATGTTTAATCCATATATATTAATAAAAACATAATGGATGTTGGTAGACTGAGAAAAAAAGAGAGCACGATGGGCCCATGACTCCATAGCTGGAAAAGGTGTCTTGATGGAAAGGTAACATCATGATATTATAATATAATATTCTAATATTAAATGGAGGATAAATATATTTATAAAAGGCGTAAGTTGGTTACTTGAGAGGGCATTTAGTGTTTGCGACTTAGGAGTTAGTGAGTCTTAGGTGTTGGATTCTAAAACTTACTAGTTGGGTTGCATCAAAGTTTTTGTGGGCCTTAGTGGCCCCAGGAGCTTGGTGGCTTTGGTTATGGCTTGTTGGCCATGGAGTTCTAGGAACTTGGTTTTGAGATAGTCACTAAGTCCTAGGATTGGACTCTGTAACTAACTGAACATTTAATGAACCCTATGATTGGAATCTATAAATGACTGAGGCATGGTTATTTAGGTAACCATGCCATACATGATGCATCCTGATGTGAGAGCCTTGGTGGTTCTCTTGAAATTTTGATGTCCTATGCTGAAACAATCACTTATTCCAAAAATTATTTCTACTACAATATTAGTTAAGAAATTATAGATAGAACATAAACCAATTGCACAATAGAAGACAACCAAGAAAAAAAATGAGACGTGGAGAATTTAGGTCCAATGACCATGGAAAATCCCACAAGGGGAAAACCCAACCAGATTCTTCTTTTATTAGATATCAATTGTTTAGCAAAGATACATAGTACAATGAGAGATCAAGAGAATGAGTAAGTCCACCCAAATATGAACAAGTTGTAGCATAAATATCACTGGTAGCAATAACAAAAGAAAACACTGAATCAACATTCCCTTTAACTGAATCAACAATGAAACATTGTATCAACCTTGGCTCATGGTTCTTGTGTAGAATTGGCAGCGCTGGAACAAAAAAAATTGGATGATGCATATGAAATGTTTTTCAATATGCCAAAGAGGGATATGATCTCATGGAATGCAATAATTTCTTGATATGCATTGAATGGATATTGTGATGAGGTGTTGGGACTCTTTTATCCACTTGAAAATGATAGGAATGAACCCAGATGTAACTAGTGTGAGCATTGTGAGATATAACAAGTTTGGTCATAGTGTTGAATCCTTGAAACTCTTCAGTTGAATGAAAATTGCATAGGTGAAGCCTAACTATGTTACCATAGCAATTATTTTTCATTTATGTGTTGACTTAGTGGCTTTGAAGTGTGGGTATTGAATGCATGGGCATGAGGAAGATGCTCTAACACTTTTATGAAATAAAAGAAGCATGCATTAAGGTAGGCCATATCAACTTCATTGCTATTTTATCTGTCTGCAACCATGCAGGGCTAGTAGATGAAGGCTAGCATCATTTCGATTGAATTAGTAGAAATTTTGAGTTGAAGCCTAGAGTGGAGCATCATGTGTGCATGGTTGACCTCCTCAGCCACTCGAGACACTTGAATGGAGCATATGTGATATTGTCAAACATCGATGCTACTTCTATGGGATGATGTAGTCAACGTGAGAAAGCTAATGTTAGATAAGGGAATTAGAAAAAAGGAACCAACATCTCATTTTCACTGACAGTTCTAGTTGTTGCTAACTTAGGATGTTTTGAAACATATCATGGAAACTCTTTGAAAATGTTCTCGAGTTTTAATTATAATACACCCTCTTCATTTGAATGTTGCCTCTCCGAAACCATGGAGATTAGAGGCATGGAGGAGTTACAATTGTGCATACTTCCTCAACAACCCTCTAGGTGGTTGGAAATTGATAATCATGATAAACTCTAAGTGTTAGGCAAATCTTGGTTGAAGCCTTATGTTGTAAAATATGAATCCATCAGGAAAGTCCTCGACCAATTTTGGGACTTCGTTGAGGAGTTTTGGTGAATTTCGAAATTAGCTCAAGTTTTTCTACAGTGTTTGGTTATAGAAAATTAGTGGAGCAAAAAAAAGGCATTTTCATGGAAACATGCCAACCTAACAGAGGCGAAAAGATGGATTACTAGTTTGAAAACAAGAATTTCATTGTCAAGCAAATTGAATGGAGGGGCCAACAAGGGAACATGACAAGTTGTTGCCTCAGGCTTGCATATTTTTGTGGGCTTGTTTGTCTATATTCAAGGTGGTTTTGTGGTCAGAGAACCCTAGAGGAGTGTGTGATTTGGTTCTGTAGCACATTTTGGGAGGCACTACAATTGTTTTTGGTGGGATTCTTTCTTATTCAATTCAGTACTATGTAATGGCAAGACTCAGCTAAGAAGGCGATGAATTCCATGGATGTTATAGGGATTTGACAAGAGGCTACAAGGTCTAGGAGACTATGGAAGTGCATATATGCTTCTTATTGATACTTCAAATGTGACCAAGCTTAAAAATCAAGATGGTTTTGGTGTGGAAGGACAAAAAAAAAACAACAACAAAAGAAAAAACAAAAAAATGGAGACTTTGTGCACCTCTAGAAGGGAGTTCTATGTTGCCTCATATCTATGGTAGCTATTGCAAAACTATCATATATGATTGAACATGGGAGGAACATGAGCACAACATTATTTTCTTTCCTTTTATTCTCTTCATCTATGAATTTCATGGAACGAAAAATCATCATTTTCTTCTTTTATTTGAGCATTACATGGAAGGCTTCATGTAAGTATTTCACAAGGTGCCATAATTTCTTTTCAAGAGAAAGCTATTCAACAAGGCCTAATTAATAAGTCCCATCAGATCCTTGTTACAACTAATACTTGAATATATCATTCGAGAAATTCTTCTCCTTCCAAATTGTAAATCATCAAATCTTTTCCCAAGACAAAAACTGGTGAGTGATTCTGTAAGAAAGGTATTTGAGATGCTAGTTAGAGTGTCTAGAAAGCTTCAGGTATTGGAAAGGTGCTTCCACAATGGAAGCACTTCAACGTTAGAAAAGCCACATTGAATAAAGAACTTCAATGGCCCAGATAACAATTTTTTTTTCTTATTTCAACTCAGACCGGGGGTTTGGAATCGATTTTCCAAGTGCAAATGGACTTATTATATATGATCTATATTTCAATCATTTTAGTTATTTATGAGCTCGATCATGATCTCACAAGATATGCCAAGACAAACCGGTGATTGTATATCAGTTGATTAGAAAGTGTTATGTTGAGGAGAGAATATTGCAGTAGTCAGGAACAAAAATGGATTTGGAGAATCTCGTGGTGAATCTTTGTAAAAATGAAAGTTTAAAGAATTATCTAAATAAAAAAGAACCTTTTTGTTTGCAGACACTGCCACAATACCACGATGTTCATCTCTAGAATTGTCAAGTGACAAATTATTGTGAGGGATTATGTTCTTGTGCAATTACTAATAATAGCAGACCATGTAGAAATGTTGTTTATGATGTGAGCATAGTTCATTGTACAAAGATCAATGGTTCAATATTTTTGGTAATACAAACCCCAACTAGGTTTCATTAGTTTACTCTACCAAGTTCCATCATTTTACGAAGTACATATGACATTATAATAGCTCACTACGGGTGTTTGTAATACCTATTTCTTCTACTCAAAGAAAAAAGTCTAGCAGATATAAATATGATAATAGTTCAACGAAGTAGGTGTTGAGCCCTCTAAGAAGTGAGGAGTCTTTGGGAATAGACACTCATTTACAATTAAAAAAACCTCCATGAATCCATTTCCAAAAATGGGAAATAATGCTCTCGGATGTGGCCAATGTTGGTAAGTATTGCTACATCATTTATTTATACTCATGCTGAGTTTGTTAACAAAAGATGCAAATTGGTTTACAATATTGCAACAATTGGTATGTCTATTAGAAGTGGAGTTTCCATTTCCATAGGTAGATCTCCAACAGCAAGAAAGTAATGTCAAGACAACATATACCACCTGTCTAGACTAGACTAGACGAGAAATGAAAAAAAATCAATGCCAAGTTATAGAAATTGTTAAATATCTATGTTTTCTCCTCTATTAAACCTTTATTTTGCACTTACCATATCCATTTCAGAGAAATTCCCAAGATTGAGACCCCGGGGCATGGAGATAAATTCAACAACATTCATCACATCTGATTTTGTTTCCTTCTTTTCCGTAACAAGATGTTCCTGGCATAAACACACCATAATTAGCTGATAAGAATCTTTCTTAAGGAAAAGAAAATTCCACATAATAACTCAGTGCATAAAAATGCACAACAATAAAATCTGATATTTTTAGGGAATACATCTGAGCGAAAGGGAAGGGCTCTTCCATGATGCACTTGTCACCTTCCGCCTCCTTCTCAACTCCATCCAACAAAATTGAGACCTCAGTAGACAACGTCCATAAAAACTGGGTAAATAACATCAAAAAAGCTTCAACAAAGATTCATAGGTGACCACAAATTATAAGCTGAGTTCATTGGCACAGACCAAATGGAAAGACAGCAAAGGAGGCTTGGAATGACACAGACCACCTTGAAATTTTGGAAGTGAAGATTACATGCATGAATTTAAAGAGAAGAAAACATGTACTGAAAACAGGCGCGACCTCCTTACGAAGGATAAGAACTCCAAGAAATTTTCAAAACTTTTAAACTGAACAAGAAGATTTTGAACCTGGGCCAGTTGCAATACTTGTGGCTCCTCCCGCTGTCAAAGTGACGATATCTCTAGGGTTCTTGACATTAAAATCAGAAGTAAGGAGAGAAGCCAGTTGATGGCAATCAGCTCCCATGGACACTGCCTTCTCATCACACTCTGCTGCAACGAGGGCAGCAGCTGATGCCACGGCCATGTTCATCTTCGACTGTCCCCCATCATCTTGACATCGCATCGTTGCAGCTGCCATGGCAGCGACTCCTCCCACTGTCATGGTGGTCATTCCTCCCACTGACATGGCGAAGGTACCTGTACCTCAGCATTCTGAGCACAGTACTTGTCTTTTTTCTTGCCCTTCTTTTCAACTCTAACCCGCCATGATTTCTCTGGCTTAGCTTGTTTGCTCCCTCCATGATTTCTTCGGCTTCTTGTTTGCCCAGTTGCAAAACATGTAGGAATCTCAATCAGATGCAATAGCTTTAATGACTATTTCTTAAACAAATTAATGTGCAGGTATCTCAATCAGATATAATAGCTTTAATGACTATTTCTTAAACAAATTAATGAACACACAAACAATTACAAACTGTGAAAGAATATTGTCCATAACCAGATGCGATATCTATGACGAACCCACAGTAGAAGGACGCCATTCTTTGACCTTGGACTTCGTTAATTCTCCTACTTCGCACTGTAACTTTAATGGTGCCAAAGCTTTACAAACTTCTAGCTCAGAAATACTCTATGAACAAGTCAAAAATTCCATGGGCTCTTTCAGGGTTTCAGGGGGAGAAAAATCAGGCAGATCAACTAAACAATAATCCATTCCTCTCCTATGTTATCCAAGCTCAGACTCATTCTGTGCTCAAGAATTCCTCAATCCCCACAATTCAGCATAACAATAATTTTTTTAACAACCAGGGTGGTGTGCGTTAACAGTAAGCTAAGACCATGTCAGTGTTTTTATTTTCTGGCGAAGATGGAAGCCAATAACTTGGTTCATACGTAGACCAGGAGTGGCTGCCCGGAAAGGTAGTCAATCAAACCGAATTGGCCAGTGAACTGTCTCGATCGTGTGATTACCGAGCCGTCTTCCATGATGCACTTGGCACCTTCCGCCTTGTCAACTCCATCTAACCGGTGCACGATTGCCTCCTGCGCTGGATTCTGAAACTTCACAATCTACAGCCTGCTGCTGTTCAAATTCACCACGGCTTGATGGTGAGCGGTCTTGAACTTGCCATTGTTAAGATACTACAATATCATTACATCACAATGATTAGAAAACAATACGATAATATTATTAATAAAAGATTCAGTTTGTGTCTATGGTATATTTGAGTATTTAAATGAATTAGCTTTAAAACATATATGAATATATTTAGATTTTGGTATGTATTAATTAAACGTTTCGATCTCTATAAGCAACACATATATAAATGTTCTGTAATTGTCAGATACACGGAATCTGCAATCAAAACAAAAATACCCAAACAAAAAGATTGAAATTACTCGGGTGATTCGATACACTTACATGCATATGATCTCCCAAATTGACGGCAAAAGCTTCTTGAATGGGCTCGATGGTGATCCCGTTTTTTTCCGTCGTCCTTGGTTGCTTGTAAGCCTCCAACTTGGTCTTGGAGGAGAAGCGTGATGGTGCCCGGATCGGTATGCCTTTTCAGTGCCAACGTCATATCTGGCTGTGGGCATTTGGGATAGAAGTTTTTCCCCACTTCTTGGTCCATCTCCACGCAAGCCTTGGTCACTGCTTCAGTTTCCATTCCCGATGCCTCGGATATTATCTCCAACAGCTTTCTTGCCAAACCCATCAGGGATTCGCTGTATTTCACCACAACCTCCCTGCAAATACACAATTTAGTGTTAAATTCATATGAAACAAAGCTGAAATACTGTTGTAATCACGCTGGTGAAAGGGATAAGAGAGGAAAATGCGGATTTCTCTCTAGTCTAGAACGCTTTCACCCTGGAGATGGCTTCTCACCACAAATCCTCCACGCTTCCCACCTCTCAAGTCATATGTCATATCAGATCAGACCTGCCACAGCATGGTCACGGCCTTCCTCCTCCTGCCCTGGACAAACACAACCAAATGTACTAGATCAGACCTGCCACAGCATGGCCGCGCCCTTCCTCCTCCAGCCCCTGGACAAACCCAACGAAATGTACCAGATCAGACCTGCCACAGCATGGCTGCGCCCTTTCTCCTCCTACCCTAGACAAACCCTTTGAATAAATTGATATTTTGATATAAAATGCATGTGTTTTTCAAGGCCGCTTTAAAGATTGGTCATAAAAGCATGAATCATAGAGAAAAGCTCAACGAAATTTGAAAAAATATAAATTTGTGGAAGTGGTAAATACGTAGAAGGTTGAGTATGTTGATCTATGGGAGGCTAATTACATTAGGTTGAGGAGTTATGTCATATATTATATATTATTTGCATTTGTGTATTCTTTTTCTTTTTTTAAATGGAGTCTTCGAAATGTTATTTGTGTGTTGAGTGGTTTATAATTGGTAGATTCTATATTGTAATTTTGAGTTTTTTTTTAAAAGATACCCTAGTTTTTTTTGTGTGTTATTTAAATAAATATAATATTGGGGAGAAGTTGTAAGAGGGATTGTATTCATTATCAGTTTTTGGTGTTTACTTTACATTCGAGTTATGTAATACCATGCATGTTATTAGTATAATAGATTATTATTGTGTCTTAAATGGTTGTTAACATTATCATAATGAATGTGATCTTCACTAAAATGTTTAACATGTCATACTCTATTAATGGGAATTATTGTGTCTTAAGTGAGACCTTCTTGCCCCTATAAGATGGAATATTTTAGGACATTAGATAACAATAGGCCATATTTAGAAACATTTCATTAACCTTGAGTTTATCATAGAGTCAACATACAATCATAGGAAATAATTGTCTAAAATCTTTGAAATATGGTAGATGAGTTAAATTAGGGTTTAATGATAGAGGGGGTAGGGTTTAACCTACAAAATGCCTTCAAGTGACTTTAATGCTTTCAACCCATACCCTAAATTTTCCCGAAGCTTATTTAGGGATGCTAATTATTCTTGTAAATGGGTTGGGAAACGTAGAAGGTGACATTAGGAAGAGGTGTTTGAGGAAAAAAAAAGTTATTTTATTGGCTCTTGGGAAAAATGGAAAAGAAATGATACTTTTAGGACATTGTTTGGCTATGTTAATGTACAATTTTGATCTCAGGAGAGATGAATTTGTCAGTAAGTCATGATGGTAATTTAAGTAGTTAAAAACTACTCAAGTAATGTCTAAGTGGATGGAGCAGGATATGGTGTACTTAGCCATAGTGGGGTACTAAGCTCCCAATACTAAGCTTGACATTTTATTTTGGGATAGAGGTGGTGCTGCAAGCCAAAGACCTTACAATTACAGAAGTACTAGACCAATTTTGATATTAGAACAATTAATGACATTGTTGGGTAGGGTATATTTCTAGTGCATCTTCAAGGAGTTAAAAACATATGTTCTAATTGAGATATATCCTTGCTTGGAGGGCAATGCATATTTGAAGGTGTCCATGATAGGAATGAAAATAAAAGCTTTTGTGTTATTTCCCCCCACAATGTACCATTCATACAACACAAATCTTAATATGCCCTAGTGTTACATTGATCATTGCATTAGGAGATGGTGGTGGAAACTAGAACCATCCTGACAATAGTCACAAAAGGAATACACTACCAATATTCCTCTATGGGGCAAAGGATGTTAAAATGTATGGTTCTAGGATTTTGTGTGGATTAGATTAGACAAATTGTGTGACAAGAAATAATTTAGAACATATTGCTAATTTCTACTCATATCAACTATCTTTTTCTAGAGAATACCCATAACCATTTGACCTTCATTATTGTAAGCATACCAAATATTATCTTTACTTCTTAGATTATTACCAAAAAAAATCAATTTCCTCATTCATAAGTCCTCAGAATAACCATTGGAAGAGTCAAAGCATTGTCTTACAATTTTTTTTGTATCTAAAGAAACTTCTTCAATAAGGGACCCACTAGGACCTCAATCTTCAATTCCTAATGCATCCCAAACCTAGAAAAGAGAGGAAATAAATGACCACCTGTTATGTAAATATGAAGTTTACTTAAAAAAAATGTTTAAAAAAGTAAATGCATTTTCTCCATTGTAAAAAAAGGTCCTTTCCAACATGTCATACTTTTAATTTAGTCTAGGTTTTCATGATCAATGTCAAGCCAATGAATGGTTGCACTTCAATATGCAGACAAGTGCAGATACCATTTCCTGAATAGATTTTAGATTTTTCATGGAGAATTTTTAAAGCTATATAAATTTCCTTTTTCATAATTTCCTATTAGTGCTTATGTCAACTCCATCAAGTTCAAAATAGGAATTTCAAGAGGTTATTTTGTGGTTGCAATAGGGAGCTAGACAAATAAATTTGATACAAAGGTAGACTTTGGGTTGGGCGCAACAATGTTTTTCCAACGACTTGGTTGGGTTCCTGAATCATGGAAATAATAAAAATAGGATTTCCTAAAGAGAAATTTTTAGATATATACAGTGTACACCCAGTAAAGTCAACTCTATATAAAGAAACCATAAAATAAGGAAAAATAAAGATGCTTTTACCTATATGTTCCCTTGTGAGTATGTGATTCATATGAGATTTTACCATGGAGATCACCTTCTCCTTTGCACCTTCAACTTTGTGGCCTCCTTTTTCTTGAGGTTTAATAAATGAAGTGTCATTGTTTAGTTGATGATGTAAATTTTTACTTCTTTTATATAAGCTTATACCCAATATCTCATTAGAAACACTAGGTGTTGGCAACCTATTATTTCCAATATCCCTACATGAGATCTCTTCTGTTATCATTTCTGGATTTTCCAAAGCGTTAATAGTTGCAGGAATATGTCTATCTTGACTATTGCTAGTTCTTGATCACACATGAGTAGTTAAGATTCTTCCACTCACAACACTTGACCTTGAATTAGCCATCGAATTGTTCTTACATGAGTTGGCCTTTTCTTTGTGAGATCTAATTTTGTTCTTTCTGGAACCATCCGAACTGGAGCATCTTCTATAAATCCTCTAATACTTAAGGCTTCATCCCCATTGTCAAAATCAAGCACAAATCCTCAACATATTCATCATGTGTGTTGGATTTTCTAGGCATAGATGTTTGATAGCCTTAACAATACCAATCTCCTTCAGGGATAGCCCTTCCAAGGCCAACAAAATATGTAGGATATGTTGAATCACAGTGATCACACAATAATAAAAGATCATCATCACCAACCTCATTTCAATCTAAACAAACTATATTTGCATAGGGATCAAGAAATCCCATCACGTCTTCCTCTGAAGGTTGATATACCTGCCAAACAGAACCAAATCATATAAGGAAATCTTCCTTCAAATGCATAACCAACTGCTTAAACTTCAACCCTACCTATGCAAATAAATAATCATGCTTCGCAGGAAAGATAGCAAGATAAATCCAAGGAGATATCTTTAAGAAATCCAACAAGGTGCTACAGCTGGAAATTGATATCACCAAATTGTAAATCACCAAAAAACACAAGGATTGATAGAAGAAAAGGTTGAAATAAAATGAACTCGACCCAGGGGAACTCAAATGTAAATGTCTTTAATCAAGAACCTATAAATTCGAAGAACCTTGATAAATAAAGATTACTGTTGCAAATAGAGCATAAACTACTACAAATAATTATTGGGAAAATGACTAAATTCCAGCATTCAAACAAGGGCATAAACATGTTGTCAAATGGTAAAGTTGAAAACAGTTAAAAACATCACACATATGTTGTAAATCCAATTCCTATCACTGAAATCAGGCCAGCTACCATTGGAATCTTAGGCTTCGATCCACTTCTCCATTAAATCGACCTCAACTGCCTAGCCAGGCTAGTTGAACCCGTGATTGTAGAAGTGGAAGGAATTACAAGACTTGCAGGAGAGAGGTCAGATTCTCTTTGCTTATGGGTGTTCAAAACCCCAACATATGCATCATATTTGTTGCTGAGGACACAGAGAAGGAGTTGGCTCACCTGCTTTGCTAAGCTTCTCTGCAATCAAACATGATATCGACTTAGTATAGTGAAGATAGAGCGAAGATTTTCAGATTTTTTGTTGTTGGTGGTCGATAAAAAGGATCACAACTTCCTAAAACAGGGTAGATCAAAACTATAACCGCAAAAACAAAGGTTTTCAAAGTAGGTGATAGGAGGCAAAAAAATGTCTACCACCATGAATTAGACCAAAGATGTGAAGGTTTCAAAAAATTAAGATAGTTAATTAAAAAGTTAAGATAAAGGGATTTTTTCCTTTTTAATGGGATATAAACTTGTTTTCCTCCTAATGTGATTTAAGGTCAAAAGAGTTCAAAAGAGTTGTTATAATGTTTATTTGTCTAATCTTTTAACCTATTAAAACTAGCAATTACATGAAAAGGTGCAAATGAAATTTGATAAGTGTAGAGGGAGGAGATATTGTAGGTGAAAATAATGTATATAACACCTTTACTCTTGGCCTTTGCACCGTTAGCACCTACACTTGTGTTTTCATCTACTACATTTTGTCCACAGATGTCTCCTTCATGGCGGAGAGACCTACATACTATTTTCCATGCATGATCAATAAAGTATATATATGATCCAACTCGACATTTTCATCTCATTCCTTGATCGTGTAGACATTATCAAATTTTTAGCATCCACATAAAGAAGTGGCAATCCACCAACATACATGGGTACATAACTATTTCAACTACTAACGCACTAAGATCTCCTTCGAGTACATGGTTCATTCATATTCTCAATGAACTCCACCTAAATGTACAGGAAACTTTAGGTTTTTAGACCTATCATGCCCCAAAGAGTTTAAAACCAACATAATCCGCTCATAGAGAATTTAACTGACACATGGCCCATACGCTATTAGAAGTTGTGCACTATATTAAACAAGTTACCCGATCATCATGGACACATGGATAATGGGTATGCCTTCTTACAAGAGTCATATAACGATATGGCCTTTACATAATACATAGATAGATATGGTTACATACTATTTACATGCTCCATATCATGCAGGAAATAATTATAAGATTTTATAATGTCACGTGTTATTACATCACTCCTCCCAAGTACCAAATATAGCTAAGATCAAGCTCAAAAACGTCAATGACAAATATACATAATCTACACACAACATGGTATACTTCCTCCAAATATAATATGTGATTCATTTTTCCACGTGGTCTGGATTTTGATTCAATATAATAAAATGTGTACCTTGTTTATACATCTCCAACCAATCTCTGTTACTACCACAAGGAATATCATTTCCATGCTTATGGATGAAATGCCAAAAATTATCTATTATGTCTACAACATCATTATGTCCTCCATTTTGAAAACTCATAATTCCAACTAAGAAATATCTACCATTAACACTAGGCATAAAATAATATTGTTTGAATTCATCTTTCACCACTATAATAACCAACCACTAGTTATTCATTGTAGAAACATTCTAGCATCTCTACAACAAATTCTTCGTATATGTTCCTCCATTATGATTTACTTATAGGATTGTCATCTCAAACAATATACAAATTGGTGAGCAATCAAACATTTTGCCCAAACATTGGGACCACACAAAATAATTAGGAACTTATTGTACTATAGGGTCTAACATCAACCTAACTATAAACATTGAACAATAGTGCATTTTATGAAAATACTTGCATCTATCAAGACACTTATATACCCAAATAATGTTCCCACTATTTCTTTAGGAAAATTTTATAGAGATAGAATGCATCCAAATTATAGATTAGAATTCTTGTTTTATAAGCAAAATTTCCATTTCCATTGAGCAAATCCAACCATCTTAAAGCACTTGATTGAGCCTTTGATAGTATTCACCTCCTCCATGCCTTATTCTCCCATTATATACCTTTCCCACACTTTATTCCACCTTCCCTACCACTTCCTAAGATTTTGGCCAGTTTCCTGTAGTAAAAGAGGGCATCCTATAGTAGAACTAGGATATCCTGTAGTAGTATTACAAGAAACCCTATAGCAGCCTAGTTTGAGCCCGAATTTAGAAAAATCGTCACTTAAGGTTGGGCCTCCACTTGGCTTCCATACCATTACGACCTATCTAAAACTATTCCTCCATACATGAATAAGTGAAGATTTTCATTTGCATTTATGAAATGAGCACAAAGAAAAAGAGATTTTTCTACCATTTCTAAATTAGCACATGCATGAATACTCCCTAGATAATATTCCACACTCAGTTAGTTTAGATCATCACATGTTATAAATAAGGTTTAACTGGGTTTCTTTTGTAAGCAATTTGTGTCAATGAGTAGCTAAAGGATTTCATCTCACTTTACAAGCATCTTCCAATTTAGTCTTTCATTCCTTAAAATAGCCAACATTCCTTTTCTTTCATTAAGGATAATTTTCCCTTCTTCACTTGGTAGTCATACTTCTTCTAGTCAATAGAATATTGGTTTGAGAAACCCTAGTGGTCTATCGCCCCATTTGAATAGTGACAAGAGTAGATCATTACATCTATTTGTGTATACGACACTGTCACCTCCAAATTTGTATGAACCCTCATGGGTTGATGAAGTAAAGTTGGTAGCCCGAGGATTTGCAGCATTCTTGCGGCAATACTAGCACTCATCAGAGGGCATGTCAACTAGGGAGTACCAAGGTGTCCCAAGGAATGCCAGGAAGTACTAACACATGCTAGACAGTTCCAAAGCATGATAGGCATGCCAGGATGTGTCAGGTGCCAATGTGTGGTGTGAATGCATGCTAAGAAGTGTGAGGGAAAAGTGCCAGGGAAACACAAGGGATCACTCATTTCAAATGCATGTAAATGAAGTGTCAGTGAGTTCCAGGTGTGCTAAGAACAATGTAAACTTTGAAATGGGAACTCTGGTCAAAAAACCCCGTAAAAACATCAAAAACAGTGCTAAAAACGAAAAGTGTTGGTGTTGGAATAACACCTTTTTTTCCTAGGGTAAATTTTCAACATGTTTTAAAAATAGCAGTGAAAACCAATTTTTTGTGCAAAAGTTGTCCAAAAAACACTCTCAAAATGAAGTGTTGATGTTTGAATAACTTTTTTTTCAATGGTAAATTTTGTGCAAAAAACACCCTCAAAACGAAAAGTGTTGACGCCAGGATAACAAAAAAAAATTTAAGGGTGAAATTTCAACATTTTGAAATAATGGTGTAAAATATTTTATTATGACCCCGAAAAACATTAAAATTTCAAAAGAATAATGAAAACATAAAATAAAATTAAAATTAAAACAATAAACAAAATATATATATATATATATATATATATATATATATATATCTACTACTAACAAAACATAAAATAAATAATAAAATAAAATAAAAATTAAATAAAAAATAAAAATAAAATAAAATAAAATCATAAAAATGTAAAAAACAAAAAAAAAACCAAATTAACCTATAAAGATAAGAACTAAAAAACTAAAAAAAAATTACATCTTATAAACAGTTATAATAGAAAAAATATTTGAAAAAAAAATAAAATAATGTAAACCATAAAAAATTTGGAATATATATATATATATATATATTTTTTTTTATATATAATCATATATATCAAGTTAAGTACTAAAAATAAAAAATTAAAAAAAACTAAGAATTTTTTTTTTTAAAACAAACTAGATTAAACAAAAATATAGAATTAACCCAAAAAAAAAAATTTTAAAACTAGTAAAATAATACTAAAAACATTTAAAAAAAACTAAAAACAAAAATAAACTAAAATTATTAAAAAATATGAAATTTTTTAAAATGTGTGTTTTTAAATTAAAAACAAAAAAAAATATGAAAAAAACTTTAAATGTACAAAAAAAATGTGTTTTTCATTATTATATATATATTATTATATATTAATATATTATATATGTTTTTTTATAAAATTTTCATTGTTAATTTAAAAGGAAACACATAAAAACATTTAAATCAATCTTTTTTCTTTTTTTTTTAAACAAACTTTTGTGTTTTTTATTTAGCAAAAAAAAAATTTAAAAATTTCAAATTTTTTTTTGGTTTCTTATTTAACAAAAAAAAAAAATAAATAGCGCCAGGGGCACGCCCCTTCTGATGTATATCATTTGAATCTTAAAAGACGTGCAACCCCTCTGCCCCGGTGTGCCCCCGCCGGACGGCGGGCGGGGGGAGTCCAATTGGCGGAGGGCTGCAATCGGACTGCCACCCGCCGCCGTCCGGCGGGGGCACAGCCGTGGGCAGAGGGGATGCATGTCTTTTAAGATTTCAAAATGATATTACATCAGAAATCAGATTACAATCTTAGGAGATCGATTGCAGTTCCATTTACCAGATCATGCAACTCATTGAATGAGCATACCTTCTAAGGACTGAGAGTTAGATCTCCATGATACAAGCAGGTTGAGAACTTTTTCGCAGATGCAGAGCAGGGAGCTGAGACTCAGACTCGACTCAAACACATAGAATGGCTCTAGAAAACACACGAAATGACTCTAGAACTCCAAATGCCCCTCCTTCTTACAATGCTAGTATTTATAATATCCTAGCAAGTTAACCGGTTAAATTTTTTACCGGAAACCTGTAATAGATGGAATCTACTTTCAGCATGAATATCACGCAGGAAATCATATCCGAAGGACTATCAGTAATGCGTACTTAAAATATTCAGGCAAGTGGGTACTACCACCTGTTATCTCGTCCCTTAGAGGCAGAGCCATATGGGGACCGAATCCGACACTACTTAAAAAGCAAGATTACATGATCTATAGACAAGACAGCTGGAATCTAGGACATCGGCTTATAATAATTACAAAGTGGATATTTTAAAGAAAACCCATGAAAACTAAAATGGACATGATATCGAATGAGTGATCATATACATCAATCACTATTATATTGCGATTCTTCTGCACCAGCATATTCTCTGTTAGCTTCATCCATCTCTAGTAATTGTTCTATGTCGGGAGCAAATATATCATGAGGAAAAGAATCATCAAGCCATGGAGGTGCTTCTTCCAAGAAACAACAATAAAATGGAAAATGGAATACGTTTACTGGTCTCATCCTGGGATCTGTAGAAATCTCTCCATGGAAGCTGACTTTCAAATTGAATGATGGTTCATCTTGCTATCTATCTTGTAAGCCTACTTCTGTATCAGCATGAAGAAATTCAAACTCTATAGTGTAGTCGTGTTGAGCAGCAATATGGATTTATCAAATTAAAGTGCTATTGGTTTCCTGAAAATTAAAATGACAAATCCGCTCACTCCTAGGCATATACTTAAACATGAACAACTTAAACCAAGGACTCCACCAGTTATTAGCACTATCTAACTTTGTCGCATATGCAATGACCCTAACATAACCATGTATCCTGGCCCTCTGATGGTAGAGAAATAATCTTGCCATGTCTAATCAGTATGTTGGATGAAACCAAAATAGATGGGAACTGGTTCTCTAGACAGTGAATAATAGACACGCCAAGGTCTATCTCTATAAGGTAACTCACTATTATAGGCTGTCATACCAGACTCTAAATTAAACCAAACTTGAAAAATCATTTGAATGACTTCTACTGGTAATGACTTGACTCTTAAAACAAACAATCCCAACAAAATTCATATTTACACTAACTACAAACCAAGACTGAACAGATTCTGGACTGACAGACACTAGTCTGGACTGGACTTTTACTTGAAGAACTTTCTCCTTTGTACAGGGGTCTGAACATCTTGATGTCTTTTATTTCTGGAGCTCCTTCTCTTGTCAACATGTCTGCTAAATAATTTTCTGCACCTGATTTGTAGACAATATCAAAATCAAAACCTTCTAGCTAAGGAGCCCATCTTAGAACCCTGGTATTTCCTTGTTATAACAATTTCTTGTTGGACAAAATACCTTTCATATGTTTCAGATTAGTTCTAACTAAAAATCTGACACTTTTTAAAAACAATCTGAATCTTTGAATTCCTCTTTTGACAACAAGTATCTCTTTGTGGGAAGATGGATACTTAGCTTCTGTGCCATCAAAAGTACCAGAGGCATATGGACAAACAAGTTCTTTCCTTCCATGTTTCTATAATAACACTGCAGCCCATGTATGATCAGATGCATCTATTTGAAGAATAAATGGGAGATCAGTGTCAAGCAGTGTTAACTTGGGAAGTTCTCTGATTTTGCTTTTTATGTTCCTTATTGCCATAGTCATCTCATTAGACCATTCAACTGTTTCTTTCTTCGGCCTTTTCTGCAAAATTTTAGTATCTTCATATTGCTTTTCATAGAACTGGCGGATGTAATTCAAGCAACCTAAAAATATCTAAAGCATCTTTACATCAAGGAAAATATCAGGAAATTTTAGAAGATGAAGAAGGATATGAGGTTGAAGCTCTATGTGACCCTGTTCAATATGCAATCCTAAATAGTCTATTCTGACTTTTCCAATTTGAAAATTTTCTTCTGAGTCAGATAGAACTAAACCATGCTTGTACACCATGTCATAGATTTTTCCTAAATGCAACTTATGAGTATTTACATCCTTACTAAATACAAGAAAATCATCAATATATACGATCACATACTTTACCCCTCCAAAAATACCTTCCATCCACTTTTTGAACTCAGAAGGAGCATTCTTCAAACCAAATGGCATTACTGTCCATTGGTATTGGCCATGTGGAACTGTGAAGGATGTTTTATATCTATCATCTGGAATGATACCAATTTGTCAGAAACCACTTTTAAGATCAAATTTGCTGAAAGCATTGGCATTGGTGATTTTAGCAAGCAACAATTCTTTATTAGGAAGAGGATACCTGATAGGCATTAGAGCCTCATTCAAAACTTTGTAATTAATTACCAACCTCTTCTTTCCACGTTTCTTCTCACTATGTTTGTTGACATAAAAGGCCGAACATGCCCATGGGCTTTTGCAAGGCTCAATTAGGTTCTGTTCAAGAAACTGTTGAATCTCTTGTTTGCACAAAGCCTGTTCAGTAGTTGACATATGATTAGCACTTGCTTTCTATGGTTTAGTGACATACCCTTCTTTATAAGGTAATGCTACAAAATATTTTTCTCTGGTCGAGAAAGCATCTGGCCTGCTTGCTGTGCAATCATGGTGCAGCTTATCTGAGATTGCTTGCAATGTCTTTTGGCCATGTATTTCTGCATGCTTAACAATCTTTTGAATTTTGGTAAGATCTTGCATGGTATCCTGCATATTTTCTTCTTCACTGGGCTTGACCTTAAGCTGGTAATCATTCTTCGCAGGAATCATAATTGGTCCTTCAACAGTAGTAAATGTGACTGAGTCTTTCCCAAAAGTGACTGGAAGGAATCTCTTCAAAAAATCTTGTCCCAATAGGACATCTGATCCTGTATCAAAATTGTACAAAGTAACATATGTCTATACATGATTCAAATAAACTAGAAAATCAAGAGATATATGGTTAATCTCCATTAATTCTTTATTCACATCTCTGAAGAACAGTTTAGTAGGCTGCCAATAATAAGAAGGAATTGCACCAAATTTGCAGCAACTACACACAGCTCCAGAATTAATTTGTGCATCTAGGGTGTATTCCTTTAAATTTGGCAATTTTATTTTCAAAGGAATTACCACTTTATCTCCTATTCCCATGATATTTACCAAATCTACTTCATTAGATTTCATGGGCATCTCTTTTGGAATATCCTTCATCAGAATTCTTGTCAATTTGGAATTAGCATCATCATAATTAGAAATAAGACTTTGAAATTTAACTGATAATTGCAATATTTTTGATCTTATTAGTTTAATAGATGATTCCAAACTGCTAATTTTCTTCTTGAGAGTATTGAATTCATCCATAACTGTGACTTGAGAGGTTTCTGTAATATGCAATGGTTTGAACATTGAATCAAACTCTCTGTCAATAAAATCGTCACCAATTATTCTTTTGGAAGGTAATTGTTTTTCCAAACTTTCCAGCTTTTCTTTCAATCTTCTTGTAGCTATTAACTGGGACGGTTCAAGTTGTGCTAGTTGTGTCTTGACCTCAACAATCTGATTCTGCAAATTGTCTGTTTTGTTGAAGTAAAACATTTTAATATCAGCAATAAAAGTTTCATCAAAGTCAAAAGAATCAGATTCTAAACTTATTCTTCTGATATTAGGTAAATCATCATTATCTGATGTAGAAGAATCACTGGAAATTTCAAAATATTCGCCATCTGAGTGGGAAATGAGATCTCAATATTCTGGATGATGGACTGTAGTAAAAACATCCATGATCTTCAACTGTTTTTTGTTCTTTTTCTCTTTGCAAGTATTAACATAATGGCCTTCTTTTACACATATAAAACATGTTACCTTTTTAGAAAGCTTTGCTCTTTTTATGAATACTATCCTCTTCTTTTCAGAAAACTTAGAAGGATAATATTTTCTCCTAGGAGTATACTTATCTGTCCTGCATGAGCATGAAACTTTTGACAATTTCTTTTTAGATTTGCTACTACATCCAAAATCATAAGTTTCTGCAAAATTATTACACCACTTTGTAGTGAAATTCATCTGCTTCTTAAAATTCTTTTTAGCTTTTTCTAATGCACACTCTCTTTGTAGAACAGAGACTATCATCTGATGTACTGCAGAAAATGAAGAATTCTCAAATTTTACTTTGTTGGTCTCAATATACTAATTAATCAAATCTGGAATTTTTCCTGGCATTGAAGCTATGTAATACCTCAAATAAGTAACATTGTGGGGATCTGCTAGTTGATAAAGAAGTTTTTGCATAACACAATAATAATCATGCAGATAATCTATGTTACACAATCTTTGAGATAAAAAGAGTTGACCATGATGTACTGAATCTTCTGGTACTACCCCCACAAATTCATGTTTTAAGGCATCAAAAATAGCTTTCAGGGGGTTTGTTGGATGTTCAATGATATTGTTCATTTCTTCTTCAGACAACTTATCCCACCATTGTTTTAAAATACCAGTAAAAGACCAAATGCTTTGTGTGACTATATCAGACCATGATGCTTTAGTTTCAGCTTATCGCTGTAGTGACCACGCATGGACATTATGCAAACTGTTATTACTTCTTCACTTTCCATGCAATCAATATTTACCAAAAGTGTATTGCCAAATCCTTTAGCTGATGGATTTTCAAATTTGGCAAGGACACTTTCCAAATTGTCTCTATATCGAGAAAAAGGACTATCTGCAGATGCTTCATGTGCAAAAGTATCCTTGTCACCTTTCTTTCCTTTATGTGTGAATGTAAATGTATCACCTCTATCTCTTTTAAAACTAGTATCTCCTTGAGTGGGTTCTCCAGGAGTTCTGGTAGCATGAGAGGTAACACCAGACATGGCCAAAATTTGTGGAGCAGATGGTTGGCCATTTTCTACAAAGGTTTTAAGAACGACAAAACCTTTTGATAATCTCAAGCTTTCAATAATAGGAAAAGTGGTTAGCCTTTCTCTCATCAAATCTGTTTTTTCTCTGGCTAACATTATTCCTTTTTGTACTTTCTCAATCTTAGAAGTATCTATGTTATCAATGTTTTTGAACAAAATACTTCTAAGACCATCTTTTGATTCATCTGAACTGGAAGAAAACTTTAATTTTGAACTTGAAAGATCTACTTCTCTATAATGAGGTGGAGAAGTAGGCTGTGATAATGCATCTCTTAAATGTTCAAGGGACCTAGAAATAATTCCCATGTTGGAATTGATATCATTCAATTTCTGTGTGTGTTTATTTTGTATTCCCAAACATTCATTATAACCACTGCGCATTTTCTTTATATGTTCTTTAATTTCTAGCACATCTTTGGCTATGTCATCTATGTTTTGCAACATACAAACAATCTGGTAGTTTGTATAATTATGCATTTTCTCTGTTTCACTCTGATCTGCATCTGACATATTTTTCATTTGTATCCATTGGAAATCTGACTTTAGAATACCATTCTTGAAAGTTCTTCTAGAGTTTGCAGGCTCTAAATATATCTCATTAATCTTTGCTGTTAGATCATATTGAGTTCTGGGAAGACTAAAGCTTTTAATATCAGGCAATACTATTTCATGCTTTTGATCTTCTAGTTGGAAACTAGAATATGTACCCGATACATAGAATTGGCAATCATTAGATTTATGGGTTAGAGGTTTCTTAGATTTCTTTTAGGAACAAAATATATTGGTGGAACTGGAACTGATAAAGGAGAAGGAGAAGGCATAACTGGAGGAGGTATTACTACTTTTGTACTGTCTCTACTTCCTAAAAATGAAGATCTATCTAAGATAGTCATGGATCTGACAAGACGAGGGCTTGTGAATTTGAGACCAGAAGAACCATTAGAATGTTTGACAATAGACAATTATCTAGGTTCTTTTGATGTTTACAGTTGAGGATATTTTTGTGATATTGGAATGTAAGTACTATTCCATTCGTTAGGTAGAGTGCATTATGCAAATCCTATCTGTAAGGGGGTACTATTACCGTGACCAACTATTACTCCTTCTTTTAAAGCTCTGGAACACAATTTTGGATTGAGTGGAGGCATTGTGATGGAAACAAATTGAAGACAGATAGAATAATGAAGTTGAATGATCAAAGTTTGTGGGGCGACATTGAAACCATCGAACTTAATATAGGCATTCAGAAACTCATTTATATATGGGTCATTCAAAGAAACTTGATATCTGGGAATTACAAAAGACCAGACATGACCATTATTAAGAGGACTCTGAAAACCTCCCAACGAGGCATCATTAAATCATTCATTCTGGTATCCAGGACACAAGTTAGGCAAGAAGTATTTAATCCTGGTCTGACAAGAGGATTAATCCCGAACTGAATCATGCCTATATGAATTTATTTTAACCCATGTTCTAAACCCCATTCAATATCTTCTCTTTTCATTAAAGGAACCTGGTAGACTTTCTAACCAGTAGAAATAGGAATATTTATAGAAGTAAAGCGAAATAACTGAGTTGCTCTGAATTGAAAAGCAGAGATCTTATATAACTTGTCTACTTCCATCTATGGCAATGTCCAATTTGGCTGTGGCTCAAATTCTTGAACTAAAGATTTTTCATCATATAATTTTTCTTCAGAAGTTTTGTTCAAATACTTATTCAGAAAAGACCATCTCTTTTGCTTAGCAATTTTCTTATCCTCGGGTGTTTGGAGAATAAATTCATTCAAAGAACCAGCCATTGAGATTAAATATAAGTATGCACCTGAATAGAGGAGATAAAGTATTTGTGCTTCAGGAAAGCAAACACGGCAGTCCGTCGCCTCAAACGCTCTCTACCAAAGCCTTATCGCCAACTTCAACTCGCAAACAAAGGCAAGGACAAATACAACTCAATGGGAGAACCAAATAATTATGAAAATTACTTGGACAAAGAACCAGATGGCTCTGATACCAACTTTCTTTTAAGATTTCAAAATGATATGGTGAGGGCGTTAATTTTTTTTATTTTTTATTT
>APFE031148514.1:0-10000 GCA_000404065.3 Pinus taeda | reverse complement strand
TCTAAACCCAATCCTTTTCTTGAATATAAGAAGTATTAATTAGATTTTTGAAACACAAAAACTTAACACCTAAATTTAGAAAGGATAATTCTAATTGCATTTTGGAATGTTCCAAAAAGTAAAATTTAAAAGAAATTAAATTTAAAAAAGATAAAATGATTCTAAAAAAAAAATGTTAAAAAATTGTTGGTAAAATAAGAAAATACGTGAATTTCTTTCATGAAAGTGCACAGAAAATGCACAAAGTTAATGTGTAAATTTAATAGTTGAATCTCTATATAGCGGCCCAAGCCATGGACGTTCTCTGAAACATTATCTACACAACATCTCAATGACATCTCCAATAATGAGAATGAATTTGCATAATTATGAATAAGCAAATAGAATTAGTATTTTTTTGTGATATAGTAAAATTGTTAAAATAAAATTTAAAGATAGTTTGTTTACTAGCAAAAATCCCTATTAAAATTCCTATGGATTAATAGTATTATTCTTTAATAAACCAAAAAAGTCATATGGATTAGTAGTATTTTTAATTAGTAGTAAAAAATAATTAATTTATATATTTTTTTAAATAATCTTAGATTAGAAAATTTTGAATGCTACATTATACAAATAAATTATTTATCTCAAATTTATGGATAAATTTTTTCAATATTTTTAAGAGTTGCAAAACACTGGACATTTAAAAAACCCTATATACTAAATCTTGGAGGGCTATCTTTGAAATCACTAATTATAATAAACTTATTATTAGATATTCCTCTTCATTGCACTATATATTAATTATTTCTCTTCCCTTTCACCACTATGACCACTATAATATCTAATGTAATATGTGTCCCTTAAACAAAAGCCATTATGAATGCCAAAAAATTGAAATTTCCCATAACCCATTTAACCCCTAATTTAGGGTGATCACAAGTACTCTTAGAGAATTACAAAGCCTTCCACAATGCCGCCTCTTACCGCTATTACCACTAAAAAAATGACATTGATTACTTTATAATCCTTAACATAGTAACTCTAAAATTAGGTAAACTATAGTGCACTATGATCTTTAACACAATGATTTCTAGAAACTATGCACCCTCGTACAATGCCATGATAAAGACATTGTAACTCTAAAAGTCATAGTACACATCAACTTTAATACTTAGCATATTAACTATAACTTATATATACTTAAAGTGGCTTGACATAGTGAAGATAAAGGTGAATCAAGTGTAGTTCCTTCAGATTAAATTCCATGAAAAGGGAATATAAGAAATGTTGTATTATGCACATGAGATTTTGACTATTGACATTGATCGAAAAAGCATTTTATGGGATTCAATATATGGTAATGATATTGATGAGTAGTCATAATTATCCCATTATATGATATGATAACGGCCTATATTTTCTAGATAACTTGAGGCCTTAATGTTTGTGTGTCAAGCCCATTTTAGCTATTATGCTTACGATTTCACAACATTAATTTTATGTATATTAGATTTTATAAAACAATATGATATTTTCCACTTTATCGCTCGATGCACTAAAATTAACAAAGTATAGATATGTTTTTCCAAATTTAATTATATGTATTGCATTGTTGATTGGATTCTACAAAAATACCAAAACTGATGACTTCCACAAGGTACACATTGTGATTATCATTACTTTTTCCCTATTTTTGAGTAGAAATCTGAATTCTCCTAGGAGGTAGTATAGATAAGTTCCAATTGTTGCTTCAGTGTATCTAGAAAGATCTGCCGGATTCACTAAAGTAAATTTTTTGAGGATTTTTCTTATATTATTTTTTAGCATTCAATTTTTAAGTGTATGTCTCAATTTTCAATTGCAAAAAGTATTTTTGTCTTGCATAAAAAGATGATTAGAGAAGTGGAAGATATAAACTAAGAACAATAGCCCAAAAGAGAAATTACCTCATTCGAAAGAGAATAAACTAAGAAAGAGATAATAGAATTAATGTTATTCTTATTATGATGAGGAGATAATGGAGACATGTATTGATATCGCTACTATCATAAAAATGGTAAGGGTTACTTCTATAACATCCTTCTCTAAATTTGGAGTAAACATATTGTGCTACATAATTTGTTAGCATGTATTAAATGATAGAAGTGATTGTATGAAGTAGAATCATTACTTGACGCAACAACATCCAAAAAAAATCTTTGAAGAAATTTCAATACACTAGCCATAGATGTTATAGGTACTTTAATTTTCCTAGCTCAAACAACATGGCTCTAGTGAGAAAATTGTCACTTAAGTTAAGCTATAAAAGATTCAGAAGATTTCTTAAGAATGATGGAATTGCAGCATTGAGGAAATTGGAGAAAATATTTAAGACTTGCAACTCTAGTAGTTGGTTGAAGGTGGCATGGATCGAACCGTTCAAGTTATTTCTGGGGTGATCTAGATGCTTATCGCTTGAAATCTCAGAGACAATGTCTAAGAGTAAGAGTCATCCATGGCTACGATTGTGTGATAAACCCAAATTATGGAGGTTAACTCTTCTTCTCAATTGCACAAGACTACTACTTGAATCATTCATGTAATTTCAAATATGTGTTGATTTTTAATTAGAGTGAGGTAAGCCATGATGACAGTCTACTATTTGTTGGGATGAACAGTCTCTTCCCAACCCAACTTGATAGCGAGAAATGTTTGGTGTAGTGATTGTCCAACTCCTCATAGAGACATCTTAAGTTACTTATTGTTTCCAAATTTTCATTAAGCAGTTACCAAAAATATTATTTTTAAATTTCCATTAATAATTTTGTCTCCAACATTGTGATTTCCATGAGAAAACATCCAACCTAACATGCAAGAGTTTACTTGAGTTAAAATATTCACTTCTTGGAGATAAGTTTTCAATGTGTTAATTTGAAACACATTTGAAATAGTTAGTCATATAATATTCGTATAAAACTAACAGACACTAATATAAAATATCTCATTATATACTTATCTAAATTAATTTATAATCTAATATTATTTTCTCCAAATATTCACTAAGATATGATCAAAACAGATTTGAGGTTAGTTGACCACTAAGGAGATCAGGTAGGGAAAATCAATTGCGAGCAAGGTATAGGGATCATGGTCTTATAACTAGTATGTTAAATGTTGTTGAACACTCTAATTATAAATAAGAAAGTCAATATGATGAGTGGAGAATATCCATGGAAGAGGAATATGAGTCAATATTTAGGAACAAAATTTGGGATTTAGTTGAACTACTTGAAGGCAAACAATGGTACTATAGACAAATGTAAACCTAGGTTGGTGGCAAAGGGTTATTCAGAGAAGGAAGGCATAGATTATGAGGAAACCTTCACCCATGTAGCTAAATTAAACACAATTAGAATGGTAATTGATTTAGCTGCTATAAATCATTGGATGATACACAAACTAGATGTGAAACATGTTTTCTTAAATGGTGAATTGAAAGAAGAAGTGTATTTAATCAAACCTGAGGGGTTTGTGAAACAATGGAGGAACATTTAGCCTGTAGATTGAGAAAAACATTATATTGTTTATAACAGGAACCGAGGTCATGGTATGATAAAATTGATTCATTTTTCTTGCACCATAGTTATAAGCAGAGAAAGAACGACCCTACTATGTATATTGTGTTTGATGAAAATGGGGCAAATTGTTTTGATTTCTTTATATGTAGATGATATTATTCTTATAGAAAATGGATATGATCTCATTAAAGAAATCAAAATTTAGATGTTAGAGGATTTTGATATGGCAAATCTTGGAGAGTTACACTATTATTTGGGTCTTTAAGTCTGGAGGGACTCTGGATAGACTCTTTTGTCTCGAGGAAATTATGTGAGGAGCTTATTGAAAAAGTTCAACATGTATCAGTGAAAAGATTCCTTAGGGTTGTTACAATAGAATCTTAAACTCCATAATGTTGATGGTTCTAAGCAGGTGGATTCAACACTATAGAGACGACTAGTTGGGAGTTTGATTTATCTAATTACAACTAGACCTGATTTAGCTTTTGCAGTCAGCTCTTTGGCGTAATCTATATCAAAGCCTCTTGAGAGTCATTGGGTGGAAGCGAATGGTGTCTTAGGGTATATTCAAGGAACCTTGGACTTTGTTATTAAATATACTGATTCATTTGATGTTAGATTGACAGGTTTTTCAGTTTCAGATTGGGCTGGAAATCTGAATGATAGAAGATCCATAACATGTTATGCATTCAACATTGGGTCTAGGGCCATTTCATTGAGCAACAAGAAGAAGAACAATGTAACCTTGTCTTTAGAAGAAGCAGAGTATCAAGCAGTGTGTGCAACACTGTTTAAGGAAGTTTGGTTGAGGAGACTTCTTCATGATGCCGGAGGAGAAAAAAAGGATCCTATAGTTATCAAATGTGACAATCAAATCTCAAGACAACTTGCAAACAATCGAGTGTTTCATAAAAACTCAAAGCATAGTGATACATAGTTTCACTTTGTTAGAGAGAATATTTAGTCAAAACAAATTTATATTGAATATTGTAATACTTTTTTCCAAAGGAAAAAAAAGTAACTTTTTATTAAAAAAATAATGAAAAGTTACACTAGCATAAGCTCTGAAACATTCTGTAGGCTGCCACAAGAGCTCTATTACATATGCACCCACCGCATCGTTAGGAGACTAACGTGCACAAAGAAAAAGAAAAGGAGAAAGAGAGGAGAGGGGAAGAAAGGGGCAAAAAACTGAATTCCGGCAGAGAGTCACACTTCAAGTTTTTCTCCCCTTTTTCTTTTCGACCTTACGCCACTCTCCTTGAGTGGGCTCGATCGAAGCAATGACTATCTGTGTTTCTGTATTCTGTGGGCCAGTTTCTTTGTCTGAGTCTGAAGTATCAGAGTGGTGCTGCCGTTTGATGCCTCCCATGCTTGGATCCACTCTTGTCGTCTCTGTCTTGTTGTTCGGTGTGGTTCCCTTCTGATTCTCCATTTCTTGAGATACCTCAGTCTTCTCTGCAGGGGCCTCTTCCACCTCTACTTCTGATTCTTCTTCCTCTGAGTGTGGGGGTGAGAATTTCCATCCTTTCTTCTGCTTCCCTTTCTGCTTCTTTTTACTGTTTACTTTCTTGTCTTCTGGACATGAACTTTGTAGGTGTCTTATCTGCCTACAGAGTCTACATCTGAAAGAGGTGTTTTCATAATCTAGTACTTGCAACCAGTTTTGTTGTTTGTAGATCAGCCTTATGTTGTCCGGCAGCCCTTTACTTAAATCTACTTCCACACAAATACGTACGAAAGTGTAGATCCTTTCATCGATCCTTTCCAGGTCCGTTTTGATATATTTCCCTAAGATGTTCCCAATGCCTTCCAAGACTTGTTCATTCCAAAAGTGTAGAGGAAGATTGTATAGTTTGGCCGAGACCGACATTTTGGTTAGAGTCATTTTGTTTGGGTCAAAATCTGGAAACCATCGGGTCATAAATAGCCCCGATGTTCCCCAAAACCATGGCCCTGTACTGATGATTGTGTCTCTGACTTCCTTGGATGTAAATTTCACTATGAAAAACCCCTTTGAACATAGATGAATATCACATTCCATGGTCCAGCTGGTGAAAATCCAATGGAAAAGATCCAAAGGTTTAGGCCAAAAGCTGTTGAAGCGGCATATTAGATCTTGCGTTTCGTAGGATTTTACGAAATCGTCAAGCCCTGAAGAATCTAAATTTAAGGCTGGGGTTTGCTCTGACTGATCTACTATATATGGCCTGGGTATGTGTCTGCCTTGATCTGAAGAAGACCCTATGTCTCTACTGCCCTCAAGAATGTTTTTGTAGGATAAACCTCCTTTGGGTTGGTGCTGGGATGCAGATTTTTTTCCCTTATCCCCCCCTAAGGAGCTTGGCTGTCCCTAAGGTAGAGCCTCTCCTCTCAATCTGAAGTTTAAGGTAATGATTGATACTGGCCCAATATCATGGCTATCCATCGATCTAAGATCCTGGAGAGACCGCCTGCTACGGACCAGATGTTGGAATCTGAGCTGGGTATCCCATTTCAGCCCAAATCTGTTGTTTCAGCTGTAAGGAGGTGCTTCCTGCATGAACCCATACTAAACGAGTTTTTCCCTGAGGGGGTTTAATCAGAATCTGAAAATAAGAATTTTTTACCTGCTCTAGCTGTAAGCAGACCTCTAGATCTGGCCCTATTTTTGTTTGTTTTTCCTTGAACTTGTCTGGATCTGCTAAAACCCTGCTCGATCTTTGATTGGTACCCTCAGTCTGTTGCCTGGGTTGCGCTGTGCTCGTATATAGGCTAGATCGTGTATATCCAAGCCGAAACTATAATGTTTGGGCCCCTGCGTTGAAGGAAGGATCGAATCTGCTTCATGCAACCCTCCCCTACCTTTTCTTCGTGCGGTTTGGCAGAGCCTGGCCTCTAAAAGCCACACGGCACGACAACTTTTTTGTTCAAGAGCGTCGTTTAGGGCCTCAATCTTCCTCCAGAGATAGGCCTCTTCGTGTATCCACTTAAAAAAATTTGACGCCGTTGAAACACTCACCTCCCGGTCTCGTTGAGATCTTACATTTTGTTCCCAGTCCAGGATCGCGTGATTCCTTTTGACGGATAACCCCACAGCTGCATTTCCGCGTTGATCTTGGTGTATTTGCAGTGTTTTCCTACGGGAAGCATGCCATTTCTCTGAAGGCACATGCAAGAATGACCGCCTACCAACAAAGATCGTCGTCGCCCCAATCCTTGGATTGGCTTCGGCCCCTAAGGTGGGCTTGGGAGCCACTGCGGCAACAGCAAAACCTCTGCTTGAACAAACCCTAGACGTCGCGATCTTACCTCCTCAGTTTCATTTAACTCTGAATATTGTAATACTTGTGATAATGTTGCAGACATTTTTATTAAGTCCCTTGGATGAATTAAATTTGATTTATTTAAGGAGATGTTGCAAGAACTAGTGAATCCTTTCTCCATTAAGGGGGAGTGTTGAGATTAATGTAGAATGTATTATTGGAGAGAGTTCGTCCATTAATTGTCTGTGAGAATTAGATTAGGAATTAGTTCCTACACTATAGGTGATTTTTCTAACACTCGTACTTGCATGTAAACTATTTATTCTTGACGATTTCTGACGAATGTGTAGGGTGTTCTACTAGAGGAAGTCTCCAAGTGAAGCTCCTTACCTGTGACCTGCACAGTTTGAGAATATATCTTGTTTTATTCTATTTTTTAACATTTACAATGAGTGAATATTAGCTAACTATTTGATGGGTCATATACATAAATAATTTATCTATATAAGGGGATTAGAGTAGTTGTCAAACAAAATTAGTGTTATTATTAAGAAGAGTAGTTATCTATCTCAAAGAAAAAATACGACAAGATGATAGACGTTAATAGACACGTTATTGTAAACTAAAAAGACTGCATATATCAAGAGAGAATCATTTAGCAATTTTTCAGCATAGGAGAGGAGCAAAGGTTAATAATTTTGGAAATAAGAAAAATTATGTGCTTCCTAGAGAGTAGATTCATCTCAATAAGTGTGGTTCTATTTTTTTTTTGTATAACATACAATAATCCATTTGACAACGCATGGAGGTTTCTTTCTCTTCATTTCTATATGTGTGATTATTGCATGTATAGAAATATTTATTTATGTGATCAACTAAGTCTAGTTCTGATTTATTTAATTAAGATAAACATATAAAAGTAGTCATATAGGACATAAACATTAGGGTTTATGATTTAGGGTTTATAACATTTTAGTAAATTCTTTTAATAAGAACTTAAATAAATGTTACAAATATTTATTAACATGTTATAAAATTCTTATGCTTTAGCGTTCAAGGTTTATGGTTTATAACACTTTAGCAAATGTTTTTAATATACACTTAAATAAAACTAACAAAACACTCTTTAAAATGTTATAAATTAATTAGGGTTTAGGTTTTAGGGTATAAGGTATAGGTTTTAGAGTTTGGTGTTTAGGGTATAGGGTTTATAGTTTAGGGTTTATCACACTTTAGTAAATTTTTTGAATTAACACATAAGTAAAAGTTACACAACACTTTTTGAAATGTTATCGAAGGCTTAGGGTTTAGCATTTAGGGTTTAGTTTTTTGGTTTAGGGTTTATAGTTTAGGGTTTAGTTTTTATGGTCTAGGGTTTATAACACCTTAGTAAATTATTTTGATAAAAAATTAAATAAAAGTTACAAAACTCTTTTTAGAATGCTATAAAATGCTTAGGGTTTATGGTTTATAAGACTATACTTAATTCTTATAATAAAGACTTTTTAAAATGTTATAAATTGCTTAGGGTTTAGGGTTAACAGTCTAGGGTTTATAAAGCTTTGGTAAATCCTCTTAGTAAACACTTAAATAACAGTTAGAATTCTTTTAAGATGTTATAAAATGCTTAGGGTTTAGGGTTTAGGGTTTATGATTTGGGGTTTGGTGTTTAGACTTTAGGGTTTATGGTTTATAATGCTTCAGTTAATGATTTTAATATACACTTAAATAGAAGTTACAATATGTTTTTTAAAATGTTATAAAATTATTACGATTTATCATTTAGAGTTTATGGTTTATGGTTAGGGTTTAGAGTTTAGGGCTTATGGTTTTAGGTTTAGAGTTTACGGTTTAGGGTTTAGGGTTTGTGGTTTACAGTTTAGGGTTCACCGTTTACAACACTTTAGTAAATTATTTTAATAAACACTTAAATAAAAATTACAAACCCATTTTTAAAATGATATAAAATGTTTAGGGTTTAAGGTTTAATGTTTAGAGTTTGGTGTTTAGGGTTTAAGGTTTAGGGTTTAGGATTTATGATTTAGGGTTTAGGGTTTAGGGTTTAGGGCTTAAGGTTTGGAGTTTTGGGTTTATGTTTAGGGTTTAGTGTTTAGGGTCTACAACATTTTTGTAAATTCTTTGAATAAACACTGAAATAAAAGTTGCAAGAGAGTTTTTAAAATGTTATAAAATGGTTAGGGTTTAGGTTTTAAGGTTTGGGGTTTGGGGTTAAGAGTTTAGAGTTTAGGTTTTAGGGTTTAGGGTTTATGTTTTTGTGTTTAGGGTTTATGGTTTTGTGTTTATGGTTTAGGGTTTATAACTCTTTAGTAAAGTCTTTTAATAAACACTTAAATAAAAGTTACAAAATTCTTCTTAAACTGTCATAAAATTCTTAGATTTATGGTTTAGGGTTTAGGCCTTGGGGTTTAGGGTTTAGGGTTCAGGATTTATGTTTTGGGGTTTAGGTTTTAGGGTGTATGGTTTAAGGTTTATAACAATTTAGTAAATTCTTTTAATAAAAACTTAAATAAAAGTTAAAAAACACTTTTAAAAATGTTATAAGATGCCTATAGTTTAGCGTTTACTTTATAGGCTTTATAAAACTTTCTTAAGTTATTTTAATAAATACTTAAATAAAAGTTATAAAACGATTGTTAAAATGTTATAAAATTCTTGGGGTTTAGGGATGGGGTTTAGGGTTTGGGATTGATTAACACTGTTGAAACAAATTCCTTTAAAAGAACATAAAAAAAAGTGGTTACAAAACACTTGTTAAAGAATGTTTATAACATTCTTAGGCTTTATGATTTAGGATTTAAAGTCTATAAAATGCTCATGGTTTAGGGTTTAGAGGTTTAATAAACACTTTAGTAAATGCTTTTAATAACCACTCAAAAGAAGGTAATAAAATGCTTGTTAAAAAGTTATAAAATACTTAGGGTTTAGAGTTTATGCTTTATGCTTTACGGTTTGGGTTTAAGATGTTATAAAATGTTTATAGTCTAGGATTTAGGGTTTAGGGTTTAGGGTTTAGGTCTCATAACACTTCAATAAATGCTTTTAATAAACACTTAAAAAAAGGTTAAAAAACACTTTTTAAAATTTTATAAAATGCTCAGGGTTTCAAGTTTAAAATGTTATAAAATCCTTAAGGTTTAGGTTTGAGGGACACTTTAGTAAATTCTTTTAATAAAAGCTTTAAAAAAGTTACAA
>APFE031148501.1:0-47894 GCA_000404065.3 Pinus taeda | reverse complement strand
ATCATCAAAGTAATTAAATTAATATTGATGATGATGATGATGGTTAACGTCTGCTGAGACCAAATAATGATTATTTATTAGTTCAAATCACTAAATTAATGTATTTTTTGAAAAACAAAACAAAAGTTAAATATTAATAAATAAATTCTCGTAAAGTAATTAAAATGTGAAAAAGGTTAAACACAATTATAATAATGATAAAAAAGGAATTATGTAAAAGAATTTGTTTGGGACTACATCTTCATCATATTTAATATATTATTCTAATCGAGATAAAGAATTTAACTGGTGACTTCACATCAAAAAATGTCTGAACAAAATACCCAATCACTACTTATCCAAAACCCGGTAAACATTATTTATTACATATTTAAAATAATAACAAAATTTATTTTAAATATCTATTAAGAATTATTTACATTATTATAAGGAGAGCTTCAGCGTAAATCACATAAGAAAGATTTCTGCCAACGCGTTTCGAACCAACCAATGTGGTTCATCGTCAGGACAAGTTGAAAATGCAGATCTAGCTCAGCGTTTTAAATAGTCCAAGCAGAGACTCCAACGGCTAAAATACTCCAACGGCTACTTTATCATTCAAGAGCCCCAATCAAATTTAATATTAAAATATTATTATATTCAGAGCTAGGTCAATCTGATATAAATAATTCATTTATTTAATTTAATATTAAAATATTATTATATTCAGAGCTAGGTCAATCTGATATAAATAATTCATTTATTTAATTTTAAATATTACCCCAATATACGTAAAAATATATACATATATATATTACTACTTATTTAATTAATTTATTAAATCTAACCTAAATATATATGTATATTCTAATATTTTAGTTATTGTACCTAATCTTCTAAATGCCCTATTTGTTATTATTGTTAACCTAAATTAATCTTATTTATAATTAATTTATAATTGATTTTATAGAAGACGGTTAAATTGGGTCAATTAAAAATTAATTAATAATTTATTAAAATAATAATGCATTATATATAAGTTAATTATTGAGATTATATGTGTAAAATAATAATATATATAATAAGTCCTATAACAATAATTAGTTAATTAATTTACATTAATATATATATGTCCTAAATAAAAATACGAGATCTACATAAAATTTATATTCAAAATCTAATATATAGATTAATTAATTAATTAAATATAGTAATTTAAATACGTGATTTATTATACAAAATTAAAATAGCATAATTGAAAAACTTTTTAAAATAAAATTTAAAGCAGCTTACTTTCAAAAAGATATATATTTAATTAAAATTTTTATGAGATTATAATTAACCCTTATATATTGGACCTCCATTGGGCTCTACCATGCACAGCTCAACCTTCTTTCTCTTCCACGCTCTTCTTCTCACCTACACACGCCGAAACGCTTCCAATTTCTTTGAATCTTGCGAGCGCCTCCACTTTACCAGCTTCTCCTTCATCCACATCCAGGTACTTCTTTTATTTCAGTTTCTGCATTTCATGTTTCTGGCGTCGAAGTGGTTTATGCTTTTTCGGAAATTATTATTGGGTTCACGCGTTTTAAGTTTTCCCATCTATGAGGTTAACGCGTGGGAAACACGACCAATTTTGTGAGCTTGGTTTTTTTTTTTTTCGTTTAATTACTTTGATCAATTAAATTCCTCAATTTAGAGTTTTCTTTGCTAAGTAATTTAGATATCATCAAGATTTTCTAATATTTACTTAATAATATGATTTTGTGTTTGCGTTGCAGAGGTAGTTGTGGCAAGAACTAGAATGGAGATGAGAAATGCATGGATGAAGAATCTTTTGTTGTTTATTTTAGTTTTGGTTTTATTTTGTGGAGTAAGAGGTAGAATTGGTGGTGGTTTCTACACGGAGCATGACTCTCCAATGCCTCCTCCCGCCATGAACTCTCTAAACCCAAGTCTCCATGAGGTTCCATCGGGTCCCAACCCCATAGACTCTCCAATGCCTCCTCTCGCCATGAGCTCTCTAAACCCAAGTCTCCATGAGGTTCCCTCGGGTCCCAACCCCATAGACTCTCCAATGCCTCCTCCCACCACGGGCTCTCTAAACCCAAGTCTCCATGAGGTTCCGTCGGGTCCCAACCCCATAGACTCTCCAATGCCTCCTCTTGCCACGAGCTCTCTAAACCCAAGTCTCCATGAGGTTCCATCGGGTCCCAACCCCATAGACTCTCCAATGTCTCCTCCCACCATGAGCTCTCTAAACCCAAGTCTCCATGAGGTTCCATCGGGTCCCAACACCATAGACTCTCCAATGCCTCCCCCTGCCATGAGCTCTCTAAACCCAAGTCTCCATGAGGTTCCATCAGGTCCCAACCCCATAGACTCTCCAATGCCTCCTTTCGCCATGAGCTTTCTAAATCCAACTCTCCATGAGGTTCCATCGGGCCCCAACCCCATAGACTCTCCAATGCCTCCTCCTACCATGAGCTCTCTAAACCCAAATATCCAATTCTAATCCCATTAATTCTACAAAACCAATAAAATCTTTAAGCACAAACCTTCTAAAAGTACTCTTCAATCCCACTTCTATCCAGCATAAAGTTCCTTGTATTCCCAAGTCTATCTCATTCCACTATCCACTAAAAAAATGTGTCTTATGTCGAGCATGAAGTTCCTTCTAGTCCCAACTCTATCTCATTCTACTATCAACTAAAAGGTGTATCCACTAAGTCTTTCTTCTCATGCATAAAAAGTACTATGTGACAATGTTTTTGTGTAATAACCACATGTTTTTGATCTACAAGGATCTAATGGCACATGTTTTTGATCTACAAGGATCTAATGGCATATGATTTCAGTCTAATAGCATTTTGAAAAATAGCATTTCAATGTTTCTCTCTATCATTTACTACGCATTATGTTTCACTTTTAATTTACTACACATTAGGTTTCATTTTTAATTTACCTTTAAAAAGCTAATTAAATATTAATTATTAAAGAGACTGTTCCCTAGTTTAATGAGATGTAATGTGGCTCCATTTGTGTGATTATTTTTCCACATATCTGTGTTTCACTAATTTATTCTACTTTAACAAACCGTAATTATAAGATTCTCGACTTGTTATAACATTCTGATTTTTCAAATATATATTTTTTTTAAATAAAAATAACGTTTCTTGTTCCGAAATATTTAAGTATATCATCATGTTTATTTTACTATATCTAATAAGTTTTTATCTGAAAAACAACGTATTTATGTTTTCCTGGGTTTGTACTGATTTTAAATCATTTTTAATTTTTTTTACACAATGTAAGTATAATATTTTTATTTATCTGTTGGGAAGAAAGTTGTAAATGGTTATTATTTTAAATATGACCAAAGAATGATAAAAACAAGTTTTGGAAAATTAAAATAAATTGTAAAATTTTCTTAAATAAAATAAATAATACAATGTATTAATTATTAATATTAATATAATACTATTAAAAAAATTAGAGAGAAAAAAATATTATTAGATTCAAAAATAAGGGATGATAAATCTAATTTATAGAGAAAAAAATATTATTAGATTAAAAAATGAGGGATGATAAATTTGATTTATAATGAATAATGGTAATACAATTTGAAAATCATAATTGATAACTCATGAAAGTTGAGCTAAATTTTGGAATATCCACAGTAGTGATTATGTTTTGCGGACGTTTCTAATCCCAAAGAGATCCATCCTGAAATTTAGCTCAACAAAAGCTAACCACAAAAATTTGAAATTCAAAACTCATGAATGGTTATTAAGTTAATTTCGTATAACTAATTAATACTTTTTTTCCGAGTTATATGTAATTATCTAGTGATATCATAATATGAATTAGATTATTTATTTTATATAAAAATTTGGATATAATATTTTACAAAATAAATAAGTAAACTTACTTAAAAGAATATAATATAATATTTAATAAGATATGATATTTTCTTTTCTTCTTAAAGGTTCATTCTATAGGGCATATCTTAATGGATATTGATAATGATCACCATCCATTCTCAAATATAAATAAGTAGTACAATTATATTAAAGATATTAATGTGGTTAATATTGTTGAAGGCTTCATCTATATGGACTATTAATAGATATATAACAAAAGAAACTATTGCAACAAAAATATTATTATTAACTTTGATTTTACATGATCCTTAAGAATCTCAGGTCTTGATAAAAATACAAAAGCGTTGAAGAGTTTTTATCTTTTACGACCAAGATATAGGGCAGTTTTTCTAAATTTAGGTATGCTTTGAAATTTCATGGGAAATTGGTGAGCGATCGGATATCAATTTTTTTTTTAATTTATTAAAAATCAGTGCAACCTAATAAACTTTCTAACACACTACAACCATTGATAATCATGCAGAGGAAGCATATGCTCAACATATTTCCTTGTGAATCAATCCAAAGCATTAATTTAAAAAAAAAAAAAAATCAATAGATCTTCATCCACCTTAAGTTAAAATAAGAAGCCTTCAACTAATTATAGTAATAGTATTTAATTTAATTTTTAAAATTAACTAATTATAGTAATAGTATTTAATTTAATTTTTAAAATTATGATTTAATCCGACATTAAATTCGTTTTTAAGATTTATTTATTTGTTTTGAATCTATTTTCATGTTGTTTTAATTAGGACATGCACATTTTTTAAATCACTTAATTTTTTAATCAACTTTCTTTCTTTTCTCCAACCAAGTTTGTATTTTGAAGTGATTTATTTCACTCAGTTTGAACATATCTAAAATTAAAACTTGATTACATTTTCTTAAACAATTATTTGTTAAGTTTAGTTACAACTCATTGAATTTATATTTTAATTAATTATATCACAAAAAATATTTATTTATCGCATTATATTTTAAATTGAAATTCAATAAATTATATTAAGAAAATTTACATGTTTTAAGTGAATCTAGTTAATAATGGTTGTTTGGGAGAAATGTTGTTATCCTCTCTAGTTAGATTCAATTATCTCATATGGCATATTCAACTAATAATGAATATTACTTGTAATGAATTTAAGCCATATAGTTTTTGTTCATATTAAAAATTCTAAAGAATTCAAATATTAAAGGAATTTAAAAAGAATTCAAATATTAATAAATAAATTTTAGCAATGAAGTAAAATAATAATATAAAATAAGAGAAATGTAAAAGAATCACAATTATAATAATTATCAACAAAATACTTATGTAAAAGAAACTTGTTGGAAATAAACTAAGAAAATAATTTTTAATTATATATTTAAAATAATAATAAAAATATTTATTTTTAATATCTATTAATGATTATTCATATTACTTCAATATTTTATTTACTAGTGATAAATAATAAATTATATATATTATATATTATTATAAATATATATATATACACACGTCATAAGGCATTCTCCTCTGAAAACAACTTCCCTCTCCAGTTATGTGTACAATCCTGTGTCTTTGATTTAGATGTTAGAGGATTAAAATAGTTTGAGCCATTTGATTAATTCGACCGGTATTAAATTATTTACAAATTTAGTTATAAATTATAAGACTCGCGATGTGGGTCGACCTCGCTCTTTCTCGACACTATCAGTCGAGTGGAATGCTTTTGCTAGATCGACGATGCAAAACTAGAGAAGAAGTCACAACGCAGAGATGGAGATGATGGCTAATGCTTGCTCTGCCATGCCATGGCTTAGGGCATTATTCCTTCTCTTAACATCAACAAAACCAGGCATGATCATAGAGAATGCTGAAAAGGTGAATTCGATCCCCATTCTCTAAAGCATGGTGATCCCCTTGTTATCTCTTGTTATGCGTCAGGCGATGGGCACCACTACCCTCTCATAAAATGGTAAGGAGACACCATTTTCAACGTGGAAAACATTGAAAGATATATATTAGAATAACAATGATCAGAGGAAAATGGCGCTGAAAGACAAGCTTCGAAAAATCAAGTGTGAAAAGGGCAACATGATCTCTACATATCTGAACAAGCTCACCACCTGTAGGGATGAGCTTGGAAGTGTAGGGATCACGACAGCCTATGATGAAATGGTGAGTCTTGCTCTCCTATTTCTTCCTAAGAGCTAGCATAGCTACCAAGACTCAGTAAATGGAAGAGAGAAACTGCCAGATTGGGAATGACTTTGGTCAGATCTGATGCAGGAGGATATAAGAAGAAGCACCAGAGATGGATCTTCATCAATTCCAAATCCAATTCTTCCCATGGTGTGAAGAAGATTGACAAATCGAAAGTGAGATGCTTTCATTGTCATGAGATGGGCCATTATGCTACGAATTTTCCACAAAATAAATCCAAGAAGGGATCCTCGAAGGGATCATATGGTGAAGCATTGGCCTCACATTTTGAATTGGATTTCACGCCCATCGCATGCATGGTTTCATTGATGGTAGGATGTGTTTGGTACCTGGAAAGTGGAGCTTCATTCCACATGACCAGTGACAAGAATCTTTTCAGTACCTTAGAGGAGAAGGATTTCCAGATGTGGATCGAGATGGGTGATGATGGAAAGTACCATGTTTCAGGTGAAGGCATGATTGTGTTTTAGAGGGAGCATGGAGCTCCTCTCACCCTGACTGATGTAAAGTATGTACTGGGTGTGAAGAAGAATCTTGTGTCTGTCGCTATGCTGTAAGACAAAGGCTATGATGTAGTCTTTAGTAAAGGAAAGTCATTCATGAGACATATTGGCACTGGACATACCAAGGGGATTGGGATTCGAGTTAAGGATCTCTACAAGCTGGAGGTAGACAACTATGCTACATTGAGTTCGAAAGCAAAGTTGGTGTAGAGCCAAGATGCTAGTGAGCTATGGCATAGAAGATTGGGCTATTGAAAATGGCAACAAGAAATGCTAAAAATAGAAGTGCTAAAAATAGCACTGCTATAAATAGCAGTTTGGGTACTAGTGCTGGATTGGGAAACAGGGAATGAAAAATGGAAGTGCTAAAAATAGCATTCTATTTTTAGCAGTTTAGTATGGATTCCTATTTTAGTCAGTCCCTAGACTAAAAATAGGAAGTAAAATTTGAATTTGATATTAACAACAGTTTGTAAATTAACTAATTAATTCATCTTGAGTTAATTAGTTAAGGGAAAACAAACTTGAAGTCTATGTGAGGACATGCAACAATTTATCTATTAATTGAGGAATTTATCCATCAGTTAAAGAGATAAGGATGAGTTGTAATTAGTTGGCTCAGTTAGCTGAGTCAAGTCCAGTTAGATTAATTTAACAGTTTTTTAAATTAATGAGAGTTCAGTTAGTTAATGCTTGCATGCATGTAACTATTGTATTTCAGATAACTGAGTATTCACTCATGGATTACTCATCCATGTCAGTTCAGACAGAGACCCAGTTGAGATCAAAGAAGGGACAGTGTACTATTAGTTGGATGAATACTTTTCCTATAAAAGAAGCTCATCCATGATGAGGATTTATCTCCTTCGGGACTGTGTAGTTGGATCAGAGGTTAGTGAGTGTGTGAAGAGGCAAATTCACACAAGTGGCTCCACTAGATCCCAATCAGAATTGCACAAAGAAATATGTGCCTTGGAGGGCAGACCAGAGGTTAGATAGAGGCCTTAGACTATCTATAAGTAGCATAGGTATTGCAGAGAGAGAAGGATAGCTTTTGATCTGATTCTTTTTGTAATACTAGTTATATTTCCACTTGTATGATAATATAGAGTTGGGGTTTTAGGCTGAGGCTTTCCCCTAGTTATATCTTCTGTGTTATGTGTGGTTGATTTCTCCATATCAGTTATATGTGTTCTTATTGATGTTGCTCATGTTTGATTATGTTTCTGCTAAATTGGTTGTAGAAGTAGATCAAGTATTTTTCTTTAATATATTGCATTATCAGGTGATCTACATCTGGGAATTTCTACATGGGCCACTTGCACCATGGGGTCTTGAAGATCATGCAACATATTTCTACCGGACTTCCCAAGGGAAAACTGGAGCAAATGGATACATGCAAAGGTTGTACCTTGGGTAAGTATGTGGAACCTTCCTTTTAGGATCGAGACAATAGAGTTGGAACAATCTTGGAGCGAGTTTGTACAAATGTGTGTGGACCATTCTCTATAGCCTCCACCACTAAAGAAAGCTACTATGCTATTTTTATTGATGATTTTTCTCGTATATGTTGGATCTACTTTATGCAGAAGAAGGATCAAACCTTCTCAAGGTTTTGTGAGTTTAAAGCCTTGGTAGATAAAGAATTTGGATAGAAAATAAGGTCCTTCCGTAGCGACAATGGTGGAGAGTATCTCTCCCAATACTTTAAGGACTTCTGTGTAGCAGAAGGTATTAAACAGGAGTTGACAACACCCCATAATCCACAACAGAATGGGGTGGCTAAAAGGAAGAAAAGATCGAATGTGGGAGTAGCTCGAGTGATATTGCATGACCAAAGCCTACCACTTCATTTGTGGGCTAAGGCATGCAATACAATAGTATACTTGCAGAACAGAAGCCTGCATCGTATACTGGGAATGAAGACACCTATGGAGGCCTTTTCCAGGAAGAGACCAGATGTGAGTCACTTCAGGATCTTTGGATCATTGATTTATTACCATGTGACCAAAGATGCCCGGAAGAGGCTAGATCCAATAGCTGAGTTGGGGATACTTGTGGGGTATACTAATACACCCCACAACTATCGGGTGTTCCTTCCTACCAATTAGAGGGCAGTGGCACGCAAAGATTTGAAGTTCGACAAGTAGAAAGCCATGCAAGTATCACTTAAGAGGGAGCTCAAGTTGCATGCAGAGGAGGAACTTTTAGTTCCTAAGGAGGAGGAGCCTCAAACTGATGCAGAGCAGCCGCATGTAGAGGACTTGGGAGTGGAGACATCCACTCATGTAGAGTCTTCTAGAGATGGGCAAAAACACTCAAGAGAAGCTAACAAGTTGATGCTGGATGCAAGAGAGAATGTGGGACAACCATCTTCCCAGTGCAGATAGAGGAGGTCACCCGATCGGTACATTGGTTACATGGCCCTGGTTGGGGAGTTTGTAAATTCCAAACCTTCTTCATTCAAGGAAGTAATGCAACAACCAGTTTGGGTTGATGCCATGGTGGAGGAGTACGACTCCATTTTTCAGAACTATGTTTGGGATGTTGTCCCAAGACCGGAGGAAAAGTCAATGGTGAGTTCTTGATGGCTTTACAAGGTAAATTAGGCAGCTGATGGTAGTGTTGAGAAACATAAGGCAAGGTTTGTTGGCAATGGTTTCTCACAGGTTGAGGGGATCGACTACGATGATAATTTTTCTCCTATAGCAAGGTACTCATTTATCAAATCGATTTTGGCACTATCATCTTGGATGGGTTGGAAGATCCATCAGATGGATGTGAAGACTGTGTTCCTCAATGGAAAGATTGAGGAAGAGGTGTACATTGAATAGCTGGAAGGTTTTGAGACCTTCAATCATGAGTCACATGTGTTCCGACTCAAGAGGGATTTGTACGGGTTGAATTAAGCATCTCATGCTTGGTATACCAGTGTCAATAGCTATTTTATTGGGTTGGGCTTCACCAAGAGTGAAGCAAATGCGAAACTTTACCACATCATGGTAGAAGGCAAGACATTGATTATTATTCTTTATGTTGATGATCAATTGATCAGGTCTTGTAAGGAGGACCTTGCAAGAGAGTTCAAGATGAAAGACATGGGTCTTATGCACTGCTTTCTAGGCATGGAAGTGTGGTGGAAGGATGGGGACGTGTTTGTGTCTCAAGGCAAGTATGCCAATGAGATACTTAGGCGATTCCACATGGAGAAGTGCAAGCCCATGCAGACTCCTCTAGCTAGTAATTGGAGGAAGGAGGATGTTGCTTCAGGTGAGGTTGTAGCTGCTACTATTTATTGGCAGCTTGTGGGTTCATTGATGTATCTAGTGAACACATGATCAAATTTTTGCTTTGCAGTGAACCAGCTGAGTCAAACTATGGATCAACCTACCAAGTTGTTTTGGAAGGAAGCAAAGCATGTGCAGAGATACCTCAGAGGGACATCTCACTATGGATTATGGTACAGACAAATAGAGGGAGTGAAGCTTTAGGGCTTCACAGATGTAGATTGGGCAGAGAGTCCATCAGACCGGAAGAGCACTCCAGGAGGAATATTCAACCTTGCTTCAACTGCAGTTTCTTGGTACAACAAGAAATAGAGGCCAGTTGCACTTAGCTCAGTAGAGGCTGAATACATGGCTACCAATTAGGTAGCACGTGAGGCCATTTGGATGTGGAAGATTCTAATTGGATTGTTTGGTCAGAGGATGGATCCAACTATGATCTACTGCGATAATCAGAGTTGTATCAATCTCTGTAAGAATCCAATATTTCATGACATGTCCAAGCACATTGATATCTGGTATCATCGTCTTCGAGACTGTGTGGTGAAGAGGATCATGTTGTTGTTGTATGTTTCAACCAAGGAACGAGATGCAAATATTTTGACAAAGGCATTGTCAAAATGAAAATTCGAGTTCAACAGAGACATGATTAGGGTGACCGATAATCCCTTTCTTGTTGAGAGGGAGTGTTGAAAATAGCAACAGGAAATGCTGAAAAGAGAAGTGCTAAAAATAGCACAGCTATAAATAGCATTTCAGGATACATTCCAATTTTAGTTAATCCCTAATCTAAAAATGAGAATTAAAATTCGAATTTGATCTTAACAGTTGTTTGTAAAATAATTAATTAATTCATCTTCAGTTAATTAGTTATATAAAATCAAACATGAAGTCTATGTGAAGACATGCAACAGTTTCTCCTTTGATTGAAGAAGTTATCCCTTGATTAAGGAGATCATGATGAGTTGTACTTTGAGTTGTAATTAGTTAGAACAATTAACTGAGTTAAGTCCAGTTAGATTAGTTCCAACAGTTTGTGGAACTAGTTGTGAGTTCAGTTAGTTAATGCATGCATGCATGTAACTATTGTACTTCAGATAACTGAATATTCTCTCATAAATAACTCATGCATGTCAGTTCAGTCAGAGACCCAGTTGAGATTAGATGATGGGACAATGTATTATCAGTTGCAGGAATATTCCATTGAGGATATCTCTTGCATGCAGAAGGAATTCATTCCCTGGAGATTGTGTAGTTACTTCTGAGCTTGGTGAGTTGTGTGAGAGGTCAATTCGCACAGGTGGTAGCTAGAGGACCCAGGAGAAACTGCGCAAGGAAATAGGAGGCTTGGAGGATTGAGGGAAGGCATATTTTTTTTCTATTTAGTCTATGAGCAGTAATGAGGGATTGTACTGAGAGCTGAATATCTTGTGAGCTAAAGCTTTGTGTAATCCAGACATATTTCCACTTCTATGAGAATACAAAGATTAGGGCTTTTAGCCGAGGCCTCTCCCAGAGTATTCTTCTATGTTCATGTGTTATTGATTTCTCATTCTCTGTTATATGTGTTCTATTTTATCTTGCTCAAAATTGATTAAGCTTCGCAGGTTTGTTTGTAGAAGTAGATCAAGTATTTTTCTTTAGTATATTGCATAATCTGGTGATCTACAATGGGAAATTCTACACAGGTCTACCTCTCTCTTTCTCGACACTATCAATCGAGTGGAACACTTCTGCTATACCGACGATGCAAAACTAGAGAAGGAGTCACAACGCAGAGATGGGGACGATGGCTAATGCTTGCTCTGTCATGCCATGGCTTAGGGCATTATTCCTTCTCTTAAGTTCAACAAAACCGGCCATGATCATAGAGAATGTTGAAAAGGTGAATTTGATCCCCATTCTCTGAAGCATGGTCATCCCCTCATTATCTCTTGTTAGGCGTTGGGTGATGGGCACCACTACCCTCTCATAAAATGGCAGCCATGCAATGAGAGTCAACATGGAGTAGACAGAGAATGATCCTACAAGTATTTAGAAGTTGTTGGAGCTGAGCCTCCCATCCATGGTCTAGGCCTGTAGAATGATGAACATGTTTTTCTGTGCGACTTGATTTGATTGGAGATTTTACAGGAGAATATGGGCGTTGTTCAGATAATATTTTTGATCCCCTCGATGTATTCGACAGCATAATCCTCTACAAGGAAACCTTCCTCCAAATATCTGGGCTACACCAATCCTGCAAATATTTTCAACAACTTTTGTAAATTTATCAGGAAATCTTCCTTCCTTTGAACATTTCAATTTTGTATGCAAGTTTGAACTGCAGGGCAATAGGATTCCTGGTATCATCCCTAGAAGCATTTTCAAATTCCAAAAGCTAGTGTACATTGAATTGAGCCAAAATAAGTTGACTGGAGTGACCCCTCATGAACTGGCAAGTCTTCTTTGTCTTGATGTTCTTCATTTGTCCCATAATGCCCTCACCAAGATGGTTCCCCTAGAATTCCATAATTGTGTCCCCTTAGAATGTTTCAATGTCTCCTTCAATCATCTCTCAAGTCCTATGCCTTCAGATAGGCTTTTCAAAAGCATAGACAATAATGTTTTCACAGGAAACCTAGGTCTCAGTGGCAAAGTCCTAGCAGAGTCTAAATGCATGAGTTTAAATGACCCTTAACTCACCTCTTCCTCATATTACATGCTATATACTAAGAAGAAATTTCATAATATATGGGAGACTCTATGGTTGCCTGGTCTAGTAGTATTCATTCTCATAGTTGGAAAAACATGCTACAATAACCAGTTTATAGGTCATGCTAGTAGTGGGAAATACAGGGAGGAAAAGATTGAAGAGGACCAATGGAATATGAATGCCTTCTAGGAACCGAGTCTTACAATAGAAGATGTTCTGGAGCATTTGGAGAGTGCTCACATGGTGGGAAGTGGAGAAACTAGCAGATTTTATAGAGAAGAAATGTCAGTAGGCAAAGTGATTGTTGTGAAGAAGTTGTGGAGAGTTGATAAAGAAGATATTAATCAAAGGAGATCAGTATTAGCAGAGGTTGAAATTCTCAACCTACACTATGAAGAGTATCTAGCATAATCTTGCATGTCTCTATAAGGCCAATATGGTTGCAGCACTATGAGATTTTATGATACTGGGAGGATCCTTTGCCAATTTAATATTATGTGTCCCTCAAAGGCATATTGCAATTGATCACAAGCCTTGGAAAACTTCTCTGGCGCAAACTTGTGCAAAATCCAAACACATATGCAATTGTCGTTGGAAATACTTGTAAGCGCATTGGAAATACTTATGATGTTTCCTTTGGTGCAAATGCTAATTATATATATTTTTAATTTTTAGTTATTATATTTATGATAACTTATTCTCTTACTTTTAAAATATTATTAAGTTATTATTTTGGCATGAAGAGTATTTTCATTGAGTATTTTTATAAATTATCATAAGAATATTTTTCTTTATCATTTGAACCTTACAACTAATTCATAGATAAAATAATTATATTTTAAATTCAAAACACATTTTAATTCCAATATCAACTATCGATAAAATAATTATATTTAAAAAAAAAAACATATTTTAATTCCAATATAATTTTTACATTATATGAATATGGTGTGTATATTTATGAATTAAAATTATTGATGCACTAGGTTATATTGTGATAAAATTTTATGATAAATATAATTTGAAGGGCCGTTTTAATTTTGGCCTTTCTCACTAAAATTTAGTACATACAATTTTGGATAAAATTAAGATTTATTGTTATTTAAAAATGATTTTTAAATACATAAATGCATTCAATGCTCTAAACTCTTCTAGTACTAGAATTATGTAAATTACATGACTCAATTATGATTTTAAGAAATTCCTATAAAATTTATAACAAAGTGAATCAAGAAAACATACTTTTGATGTAAAACTTCTGATGAGAATAAGAACAATTCATTCAACTATAACATTAATCTTTGAGAAATTCAATAAAGCATTTGACCTATGTGCAAGTAACCAGTTAGTTTCACTTATCCTCTTCTCCGACCAATTCACAAGAGAAATCCCTTCTAATCTTACAAATTGTCCCACTCTGAACAGAGTCAGGATTCACTAAAACAAGCTCAGTGGCCATATTTATTTTGGATTGGGAAAGCTTGAAAAATTGTCCATTGTAGACATGTCATGGAACAATCTCACTGGATATTTTCCTTCTTATCTCTTTAATTCACCTATAATAGAGTACCTAAATGTTTCTTATAATCTAATGCAAGGAAGCCTTCCTCCAAATATCTGGGCTACACCAATCCTGCAAATATTTTTATTACCTTTTGCAAATTTATTAGGAAATCTTCCTTCCTTTGCACATTGCAATTTTTGTATACAAGTTTGAACTGCAAGGCAATAGGATTTCTGGTAGCATCCCCATAAACATTGTCAAATGGCAATATCTGGTGTACATTGAATTGGGCCAAAATAAGTTGACTGGAGTGATCCCTCCTAAACTGGCAAGTCTTCTCTGTCTTGGTGTTCATCTGTTCCATAATGCCCTCACCAGGATGATTCCACTAGAATTCCAGAATTATGCGAGCCCTTAGAACGTTTCAATGTCTCCTTCAATCATCTCTTAGGTGCTGTGCCTTCAGATGGGCTTTTCAGAAGCATAGACAATAATTTTTTCATAGGAAACCCAGGTCTCTATTGCAGAGTCCTAGCAGAGTCTCCATGCATGAATTTAAATGACCCTTACCTCAATGCTTCATCATATTACATGCCAGATACTAAGAAGAAATTCCATAATATATGGGAGATTATATGCTTTCCTAGTTTAGCAGTATTCATTCTCATAGTGGAAAAACATGTTACTATAACTAGTTTATAGGTCATGCTGGTGGTGGGAAATATAGGGAGGAAAATCTTGAAGAGGACCAATGGAATATGAGTACCTTCCAAGAACTGAGCTTTATAATAGAATATGCTTTGGAGTGTTTGGAGAGTGCTCACATGGTGGGAAGTGGAGCAACTGGTTCAATTTATACAGAAGAAATGCCAAGAGGCAAAGTGATTGCTATGAAGAAGCTGTGGAGAGTTGATAAAGAAGAGATTAATTGGATGAGAGCAGTATTAGTAGAGGTTGAAATTCTCTACCTACATTGTGAAGAGTATCTAGCAGGATCATGCATGTCTTTGTATCTAGAGCTTATCCTTCAGATTCCAACTGATTAAAGGCCTTTAGTGCTTCATTACTATTACGATACTTATAGAATTCCATTATAAATATGCTATAAATGTCACTACCTGCAATGTAATCCTTGTCAAGAAATAAGCTATGGAAAGGAGGCCCTATTTATGTTTATGATTTTAAATAAGTTTAAGCCTCGGTTTGGTGTATATTTTTTACATATAGGTATAAATGGGATATCAAAAAATTCAATATGTATAGTGAAAAGAGCACCCAGGTCTAGAAATTGATATATGATGCATGATAAACTTTTTTAGCAGTTTTCCACCATTCCCTGTAGCATAATTCAATACATTTTGAAGGCTTGGAAGTCACTACAGATATGACGTAAAAAAAAATTCGTGTATACTAACATCATATCTAATGTTATTATAATTGGTTTGAAGTGAGATAACCTATGCCATATTGATGAGTAAGTGTAGCGAATGAGGCATGTTTGTGGACTGTTGTTGTTTGAGAGTACAAAAATCAATGAGAATGATGATGGGAATTTCTTTTGTAGTTTTTTATGATTTTGAGGGCATTTAATGCTTCGACACATCCTTTTTGTAGGACATGGGGTTTTTTTTTTAATTTTTATGTTGATGAATTAGCTTATTTGTTAATTGGTATATAGAAAGCTGGGATTAATCACAATTTTCCATGCTACATAAACATGTACCCACATCAATATCTGTTTGCCCGCTTTCAAATTTTATGATGATTATGTATTCGTTTACCAAGATTTTTGTCTGTTTTTGAGTAATTGCTTCACAAAACAGTCTACTTCTATGAATCAAATTTTTAAAATATGAGAGAACCAGGTAGCCACCAAGTTTTTCAGGTAAAATTCTGATGAGAATAAGAACAATTCATTCAACTACAACATTAAACTTTGATAAATTCAATAAAGCATTTGACCTATGTGCAGGTAGCCAATTAGTTGCACTTATCCTCTTCCCCAAGCAGTTCGCAGGAGAAATCCCCTATAATATTACAAATTGTCCCACTCTACATAGAGTTAGCATGCAACAAAACAAGCCCAGGGGCCAGATTCCTTTTGGATTTGGAAAAATTGAAAACTTGTCCTTTGTAGACATGTCATGGAACAATCTCACTAGATATTTGCCTTCTGATCTCTTTAATTCACCTACGCTAGAGTATGTAAATGTTTCTTATAATCCTATTCAAGGCAACCTTCCTCCAAATATGTAGGCTACACCAATCCTACAAATATTTTTAGTAGCTTTTGCAAATTTATCAGGAAATCTTCCTTCCTTGCACATTGCAACTTTGTATACAAGTTTGAATTGTACGGAAACAGGATTTCTGGTAGCATCCCCAAAAACATTGTCAAATGAAGAAATATGGCTTACATTGAATTGAGCCAAAATAAGTTGAATAGAGTGATTCCTCCTGAACTGGAAGGTATTCCCTATCTCAAATGTTCTTCATCTATCCCATGATGCCCTCACCAGGATGATTCCCCTAGAATTGCAAACTTGTGCTCCATTAGAATGTTTCAATGTCTCCTTCAATCATCTCTAAGGCTCTGTGCCTTCATATTGGATTTTCAGAAGCATGGACAATAATTTTTTCGTAGGAAACCCGAGACTCTATGGTATAGACCTAGAAGCGTCTCCATGCATAAATTTAAATGACCCTTACCTCACTTCTTCCTCATATTACACGCCAGATACTAAGAAGAAATTTCAAAATATATGGGAGATTATATGGTTGCCTAGTCTAGAATTATTCATTCTCAGAGTTGGCAAAGGAGGCCCTATTTATGTTAATGATTTTAAATAAGTTTAAGCCTCGGTATGGTCTATATTTTTTATATATAGGTTGGGATATCAAATAGGTCAATATGTATGGTGAAAAGAGCACCTAGATCTAGAAATCGATTCATGATGCATGATAAACTTTTGTAGTAGTTTTCCAGTGTTCCCTGTAGCATAATTCAATGCGTTTTGAAGGCTTTGAAGTCACTACAAATATGATGTAAAACAAAGATCTTGTATACTAGCATCATATCTCATGTTATCATAATTGGTTTGAAGTGAGATAACATGTGCCATATTGATGAGTAAGTGCAGCAAAGGAGGCATGTCTGTGGACTGTTGTTGTTCCAGAATACAAAATTCAATGAGAATGATGATGATAATTTTCTTTGTAGTGTTATGATTATGAGGGCATTCAATGCTTTGACACTTCAGTTTTCCATGCTACATAAACATGTACCCACCTCTATATCCATTTTCTTTCTTTCAAAGTTTATGATGATTATGTATTCATTTACTAGGATTGTTGTCTGTTTTCAAGTAATTGTTTCGCAAAACAAATTGCTTCTATGAATTAAATTTTTAAAATATGAGAGAACCAGATAGCCACCAAGGTTTTGATGTAAAACTTCTAACGAGAATAAAAACAATTCATTCAACTAGAAAATTAAGCTTTGAGAAATTTAATAAAGCATTTGACCTATGTAGGTAACCAGTTAGTTGCACTTATCCTCTTCTCCAACCAGTTCACAAGAGAAATCCCTTATAATGTTACAAATTTTCCCACTCTGCACAGAGTTAAGATTCAACAAAACAAGTTCAGTGGCCACATTCATTTCAGATTTCGAAAGCTTGAAAACTTTTCCTTTGTATACATGTAATTGGAAAAATCTCACTAGATATTTACCTTTTGATCTCTTTAATTCACCTACACTAGACTACCTAAATGTTTTTTATAATCCTCTTTAGGGCAACCTTCCTCCAAATATATGGACTACACCAATCCTGCAAATATTTTCAGCAGCCTTTGCAAATTTATCAAGAAATCTTCCTTCTATTGCACATTGCAATTTTATATACAAATTTGAACTGTAGAGCAATAGGATTTCTGGTAGCATCCCTAGAAACATTGTCAAATGCCAAAAGCTGGTGTACACTGAATTGAGGCAAAATAATTTGACTGTATTGATCCCTCCTTAACTGGAAAGTCTTCTCTATCTTAGAGTTCTTCATCTGTCCCATAATGCCCACACTGGGATGATTCCCCTAGAATTCTAACATTGTGCTCCCTTAGAATGTTTCAATGTCTCCTTCAATCATCTCTCAGGCCATGTGTCTTCAAATTGGTTTTTCAAAAGCATGAAAAATAATGTTTTCATAGGAAACCCAGGTCTCTATGGTGGAGTCCTAGCAAAGTCTCCATTCATGAATTTAAATGACCCTTACCTCAATTCTTCCTTATATTACATGCCAGATACTAAGAAGAAATTTCATAATATATGGGAGATTATATGGTTACCTAGTCTAGCAGTATTTATTCTCATAGTTGGAAAAACATGCTACTATAACCAGTTTATAGGTCATGCTGGTGGTAGGAAATACAGGGAGGAAAACCTTGAAGAGGAGAAATTGAAGATGATTGCCTTACAGGAACTGAGCTTTATGATAGAAGATGTTCTGGAGCGTTTGGAGAGTGCTCACATACTGGCACAGTTTACAGAGAAGAAATGCCAGGAGGTAAAGTGATTGCTCTGATGAAGCTGTGGGGAGTTGATAAAGAAGAGATTAATTGGAGGAAAGCAGTATTAGCAGAGGTTTAAATTCTCAACCTACACTGTGAAGAATATCTAGCAGAATATTACATGTCTCTGTAAGGCCAATATGGTTGCAACACTATGAGATTTTATGATGTTGTGAGGTTCCTTTACCAATTTGATATTATGTGTCCCTCAAAGGCATCTTACAATTGCTCATAAGCCTTGGAAAAATGCTATGGCCCAAAATTGTGCAAAATCCAAACACATATGCAAGTGTCATTGGAAATACTTACGATGTCTCCTTTGCAACATGTGTTGCAAATGATAATTACATATATTTTTAGTTATTATTTATTATATTTACGATAACTTATTCTCTTAGTTTTTAAATATTATTAATTTATTATTTTGGCATGAAGATTATTTTCATTGAGTATTTTTATAAATTATCATAAGAATATTTTTCTTTATCATTTGAACCTTACAACTAATCCATAGATAAAATAAATATATTTTAAATTCAAAACACATTTTAATTCCAATATCAACTAATCCATCGATAAAATAATTATATTTTAAATTCAAGCATATTTTAATTCCAATATATTTTTTACATTATATGAATATCGTGTGTATATTTATGAATTAAAATTATTAATGCACTAGGTTATATTGTGATAAATTCTTATGATAAATATAATTTGAAGGGCGATTTTAGTTTTCGCTTTTCTTACTAAAATTTAGTGCTAACAATTTTGGATAAAAATAAGATTTATTGTTATTTAAAAGTGGTTTTTAAATATATAAATGGATTCAATGTTGTAAACTCTTCAAGTACTAGAATTTTGTAAATTACAGAACTCACTTATGATTTTAAGTTCCTATAAAATTTATAACAAATTGAATAAGGAAAACATACTAATAGAAAAAGGAAAAACATCTAATATTTAGATATGTGTTATTTAAATACCAAATTATGGTAAATAATAAATTATGATTAATGAATAATTGAAATTTGTGTTGAAATTAAAATGTATGACTAAAACTCTCTTTATGTTTCACATATAAAATTGAGATATTCAAAATATAATACATGAACAAAGTAAATAAATAAATAAATACAATTACTTAAGCATATAATTTATTCGCATATTCATAAAAATTTAAATTCAAAGTATTATAGTTTAAGAATATTTCCAAAATAAATTTTAAAATTTAAAGTAGTCTCCCCAATGCATGCTTTCCCTAGGAGCTCTCTATACCTCCTTTCCCTAGGAATCTCTAATGCCTCCCTTCCCTAGGAGCTCCATAAAACCCAAGTCTCTATGAGGTTTTGTTAGGTCCCAATATCATAGACTCTCCACTACCTCTTTCCCTAGGATCTCTATAAAGCCAAGTCTCCATGAGGTTCCATTAGCTCCTAATACCATAAACTCTCCAATGCATCCTTTCCCCAGGAGCACCCTAAACCCAAGTATCCATGAGGTTCCATTATGTGCCAACACCATAGAATCTGTAATACCTCCTTTCCCTATCAGCTCTCTAAACCCAGGTCTCCATGAGGTTCCATCAGGTCCCAACGCTATAGACTCTCCAATTTTCCCTTTACTAAAGAGCTCTCTAAACCCATGTCTCCATGAGGTTTATCAAGTCCCAACACCATCGAATCTCCAACACCTCCTTTCCCTAGGATTTCTCTAAAACTAATTCTCCATGAGGTTCCATCAAGTCCCAACACCATAGACTCTCCAAAGCCTTCTTTCCCTGTGATTTATCTAAACCCAAGCCTTCATGAGGTTCCATGAGGTCTCAACACCATAGAAGCTCTAACACCTAGTTTCCCCAACAATTCTCTAAACTCAATTCTCCATGATGTTCCATTAGGTCCCAATACAATAGAATCCCCAATGCTTCCTTTCCCCAAGATCAATCAAAACTCAATTCTCCATGAGGTTCCATCAAGTTCCAACACCATAGACTTTCTAATGCCTCCTTTCCCTAGGAGCTCTCTAAACCCAAGTCTCTATGAGGTTCCATTAGGTCCCAACAACATAGACTCTCCAATGCCTCCTTTTCTGACGATTGCTCTAAATCTAAGTCTCGATGAGGTTCTGTTAGGTCCCAACACCATAGATTCTCTAAGGCCTCCTAGTGCCATGAGCTCTCCAAAACCCAAGTCCCCATGAGGTTCCATCAGGTCCGAACAGGTCCCAACACCATAGATTCTCTAATGCCTCCTATCGCCACAAGCTCTCTAAACCCAATTGTCATATTGTAGTCCCATTGACCCTACAAGAACAATGAAATATTTAAGCAAAAAGACTCAAAAAGTACCCCTCAGGCCCACTTCTATCAAGCATAAAGTGCCTTCTAGTCCTAATTCTATCTCATTCCACTATCCATTAGAATTTGTCAATAAAGTTCCTTGTAAACTAAATCATTCTAGTCATCCATATAAAATACTATGTGTTAATGTATTTGTGTTATAATCACAATTTTTTAAGCTACAAGAATCTAATAGCATGTGATCTGACTCTAATACATTTATGTCCTTAGGTTTTATTTTGAGAAATGACATGTCAATGTTTCTCTTTATCGTTTACTACACATTATGTTTCACTTTTAATTTACCTTAGCAAGTCAATTATTAGAGAAATTGTTCACTAGTTTAATGAGATGTAATGTAGATCTCATATATATTGCTTTTTTTTCACATATTTATGTTTCACTAGTTTAATCAATTTAACAAAATACTATTACAAACATTATTCCTTATTCTAACCTGACATGAATGCATTAATTTAGTTTACCATAAAAGAAAATGTTACATTATTGACTTGTATTATAAAATGCCAATTGTTCATAGAGTTAGATTTGATTTAAAAAATAAATTTGGTTTTACCCAAATATTCCATATATCATCATGCTGATTTTTCTCTATGAACTATGTTTATTTTACTCTATCTAATAAAAATTTTATTTGAAAAACAAGAATTTTTTTTTTAATAATAATCTCACTTTTTATCTTATAAGAATGAAAAGTATAATATTGGTATATATATTTGTCTCTTTATTATAATTACACCGTAAGGCATTCTCTCTAGGAAGAACTCCCGCATCTGTCACTTTGTGCTCTTTTGCCCCGTCAAATCTAATGTTAGACAATTGAAAGTTCTTGCACCATTAGATTCCACTGCTTTAACTGTCAACGGAATCTTGATTTGTGCAATGGTAAAACTTGTTAATCTTTATTATAACCCATGAACATATTGCAGGTACTTGGCCAGTAAGGAATTCATTCCTTCCAGCGATTAAAGTTTTTCAACACATCTCTAGCTTCTAAAGCTTCGGAAGGAAAACCCCATTTGGAAGTGCTATCTATGGGGAATTGAAAGAGCTATGACTCTAGTGGGCTTTGCAGTTCACCCAGATGAGGTCACTGACTATGTCTGTTACAAATAGGATTTTCTGAGGAGGCCCAGTAGATAATGTTTTATGAAATTAAGAGTGGCTATCGTACTTGCACTAGTGACTGCTTGCCTTTCTATTCAATACGCATTACCCATTCCGCATTCACCAATATTTCCAGACCAACATATCTCAAGATGGCCCAGTCTAACGTCACCTAGGAAGAAAAAAAATGTATTCAGTTTGTCTGCACACACCATATTCCATAGTAGTCCCCAGTACAATGCATTTCCCATTCCCACTTTCCGTTCAATATCCAATATGATTTTTGTTCGAATTCCATTCAATCCCACCGATGGATTCTTCCATTCAATCCCTCCGACAGATTCTTTTGATTTTTTGGGATGTCTTCTTTTATATTTTGGAATCGATGGAGGAGATATTATTGGAGGGTGGTGTAGAGTTCAGAGTTGCGTGGGGAGGATATGATGGCAGGGAGGGCCTCGAACCATATCAAAATATTCCTAGCCACGTATTTGACCAATAAAACATTGATGATCGGGGGTTTGAAGCATATTATTTGTCCCTCTATTTGGGTTCTGATCTCCCTCTGAATATCTATCTGGTAGGAAGTTCAAAGTTCGATAGAAGGTTGATATCACATCTTAGGAGGTTCTCATTCCCGCTATCTAATACAAGGGGAGAATGAAAGAAATATGCACATATAAAAACATAGGAAAATAACACATCATAGACGTAGATGTGGAGAGCCAAGAGTTGATGTTGCCAATTATTTCTTGTCAGGTTTGGAACTGATGCATGATGCTTACTTATGATGGAACCTATTTCTAGAATTCACTAAACCCACAGTTTTGTATAATTATGTATACATTGAATGCTGAAAAAAGAGACATATTACGAGATAGGATACCACAAAAAACTACCTTATATTATGAGAATAACGTCCCCAACTAGACATAGTAATAAAGGTGAAACAACTGATTCATATTCCATGAGATAAGTTGCAACTAACCCATCTATGAATAGAACACACCCTTCATTAACACCTAGCATCCTGATCCTTACTAGCATCTCCAACAGTAACCAACAATAACAATACACCCAGATTTAGTATGACTTCTAGCACACCATAACATGGGATCCCCTAGTACGTATAAGCAAGGAAAATACTGTCGAGACACATATTACAAGGTGCCACACAAGACACGAATTACATGTGAGGGGTACCAATTAGGCGTGATTGAGTGATTGAAGCACCAAGTTCAAGTCGAACTAAGCCCACGATGTCTGGTCCCACTCCTCCATGTCTTAAATATATAGATTAAGTCTAAAGGTGCTAAAGAAAAAAGCAATATACATCATTTTACGTATTGGTAAATGCCCAAAAGTGGAGCAAGAGTATGAGCCGCTAGCCCAACGACCTAAGAAGGAGGACATGGAAGGATTCAATAATAAAAAATTCATCAGTATAGGCAGAAGTTGTTTTCCAGGCAGTATGCTCAATACGAATAGATGTGGAGTTAATTGTTGAAGCAAGACCATCTTAATCCAGTTATAATAGTTATAATTTTTTTGGAAGATTAACATTATTTTATTTATATGCAAATAATTTTTACATTTATATTAAAGTTGGCTTTGATGTTCTTGCATTCAAACATCATGGACAATAGTGGTTGAAAAGACAGAAGTATAAATTAATAAAACTAACAATTGCACCACATGTTGCAAAGGAAACATGCATTAAAGGAATATGCTTAACCATAGAAGAAATATCAATTGTTACATAGAGACATCTAAGTCATATATGTTCTACACAAACTATTTCAATAACTTTATCAACGTGACACATATTAATTTTAGATTTATGAAATATTTAGTTCAACATTTAGAAATTTAGGAATTTTCTTTATTAAAAATAATAAATACATTTAAATAAAATGTATATTTTAGTAAAGATAATAGTTACAAAAGTAGTTGTATGTTTTTGATTTGTTTAATTAATTAAATAAAATAAAAATTATTTAAGAAATAATAAAATATGAAATAACCCTCAATTATCATATTATATATGAATTTGTAATAGCAACTTGCTTGCTAAGGATTAAATGGTTAAATTGTTTATCTTTTGTCCTTTTCATCAAAATTTAGAGGTACAATTTTTCAAAATATAATAATTTCTAATTATTTAAGCTATACTTTAGAATGTAAATAGGATAGTAGGAATGTGATTAATTTATAAAATATATCTAATAAATGAAAATATTAAATTAATGAAATTTAAAATATAAAGTTTGAACCTTGAAGTACTTTACATTTGATAATTGAATCTTTAAGAATATAAAAATTTACAACAAATTTCTTATTTGACATGCCTGCTCTAGAGTGATCTATAGCACATTAAAGGAATAAACTTAACCATGGAAGAAATGCCAATTGTATAAACAATGATATATAGCACATTGATGGAATAAGCTTAAACATGGAAGAAATATCGATTGTGTAAACAATGATATATAACACATTAAAGAATCATATATAACACATTAAAGGAATAAGCTTAACCATGGAAGAAATACCAATTCTCTAAACAATGATATAATAAGATTAACCATGGAAGAAATACCAATTGTCTAAACAATGGTATATAGCACATTAAAGGAATAAGCTTAACCATGGAAGAAATATCAGTTGTCTAAGTCATATATTATGAACGTGACGCATATTAATTTTAGATTTCTGAAATATTTGGTTCGACTTAGGTTTTTTTTTGTATGTTCATGTTTTGTTTAATTATTTAGAAAATAAAAATAAAAATTATTTATGAAATAATAAATATAAACTAAATATCAATTATCATATCATATATGAATTTGTAACAGTAACTTTCATGCGAGGATTAAATGGTTTACTTCTTGTCCTTTTTCATTTGATAAGAAAAGTGTGATACTTGTAATTTTCTCTACAAATGTGATGGCAAGTGTGCCCTAAATATAATTTTTACTATCTGCACTGCTCCATATATGGAGGCCCTTCAAACTCAAACCAATTGGTTTTTTATTCTTGGAAAACATCCATAGATTTCATTAACCCCTTATTGTGGCAATGCATGTGAGTGTCGTGCATTATGAAGAATTGTCATTATGAATTTCCCAAAATTTTGAAATGATGGGTTTGAATTGTCATTAGGAGTTGTCCAAACATTGAAATGACAGGTTTGAATGTGAAACTTTGGATGTTGTTTAGGACAGGAATTTATCACCTAAAATCAATTAAGAATAACCTAGGATGTCTAGAGTGGATGTCAAGGTGGGTGGTACAAGAATTGAGGATAACTTTTAAAGGGTAAGGAAATTTAGATACTTTATTTGATATAACTCACAATGCTGCTATTCTTAGGTGTAAATTAATATTAAGGTATGAAGATAAGCGAAATAACGTTATAGAAGCAAGAACCCAAAAGACATTGTTCATTTAAATGTTAAAATTGAGCATACTAAACATGCTTCTCAAGGTAGTCCATCGATTCCAAGTTACATAATTTCTATTGAGTCGATAAAACCAAAGCTTCATGATCATTATCCAAGGTCAATTCCAGATGTTCAAGAGAAGGGAACTCCTATAATAAGGGGACATTCTCTTCTAGAAACTCCTAATAGGAAACCCAATTTTGTATCACCAAGGACTTAGAGATTGTTTCCACAAGTTCAATCAACCAGGGGGCACATCAAAAGTGACCGATCTCTTGGCATTGGTAGGAAGTCAATTCTCTCATGATTTAGAGATTTATCTTTGTTCATATTTCTTTGGAGAATTTTCTTTAAATGCCAACATTTTGTCTATTTTATTTCAGAAAAGGCAATTCATGTTCAGGTCGATTGGCAAAGGTGATCAATATTTGAGCTTCTCTTGATATTTTGTGCATTTGAAGTGTCTTCTCAATTAGTAATGTGCATTTTTATTCAAGGGTAGATCTTAATTCACATATAAATAAAAATTTTATTTACAAAATTGTTATAGTTCTTTGTAGACACATGTTTCAAACTATAAAAAAAATTCTCTGTATCGATTAAGGTTGTCTACAACAAGAAGAAGTATGGAGGAATTGTACCAAAATGACCTCTGATTAAAAAAGTAGAAAATCAGTATCTGATTCTTTCTTTATGAGGCATTCATTTTGGCATAATCAGATGAGGTATTTAACCTCAACATAGGCCTCATGATTTCTAAGGCTCAAGGAAGAAGTATTACAATAAGATTTCATTGTAGCGTGGTCCTTGCCTTTTGTTGATTTTTTTTGTCTGCCAACAATTGTCAAAAAAAAAAAAATAGTGTTATATGACACTGCCTTACGATAGATCCTTTGCAACATCTAGTGCAATTGTTAGTAGATATATATTGTTATGAAACCACCTCACAAAAAGATAGAAAATATAGATCAACGACTTCAAAATCAGCCTCTTCGAGGTAGAAACCTCCTTTACATTACACAAATGAACAATTCTTTGATGATACAAATGACAATACCTCATTTCTCTATATAGGAGTCTAAGGGGTTACAATATAATCAAAGTTGACAACAATAATAATATAAGGGCACAATAATAAAAATAGTGGGCTTCTATGGGGTACAATAATAACAATATGGGGACAATAGGGGCACAATAATAAGAATAAGGGCTACAATGACAATAGTAATGCGGGAATTACTAGTATTATAGGGACCTAACATGCCCCTCTCCTTCAAAAAAGTGTTGTCTTCAATGCTTGAGCATTTATGGATGCTTCTGTATAAAATTCTCATCCTCCCACATCGAATCTTCAGCAGGTAAGTTCTTCCACTCGATGAGATACTCCAAAATTGATCGATTTCGTAGCTGTCAAGTTCTTGTTTCTGTGACTGCTTCAGGTTCCAATATGATTTTTCCTTCCTCATCAAGTTCTAGCAATATTGTTCGAACTGGGAGCTTGTCATATATAACCTTCTTTAAGCATGAAACATGGAAAACTGGGTGCACTCAGGAAGTTGTAGGAAGGTCCAATCTGTATGCCATAGTACCAATATTTTGCAACACCTTGTATGGACCATAATAATTTGGTCATAATTTATTATCCTTCTTAGCTTGCTTGAGGGTCATTTGTTTAAATGGTTATAGCCATAGGAATATCCAGTCATATAGATCAAAACTTCTTTCACTACGATGTTGATCTTCTTTTTGTTTCATTATATTCTGTGCCAAAGTGAGGTTATCCTTTAAGAGTTGGAGAGCTTCTTGTTGATGCTCAATGTGATCTTCCACTGCTTGAACCTTAGAATTTTCTCTTAAATATGATGTGATTGATGATGGATGATGATATCCATAAAGTTCCATAAATGGGGTCATTTTTGCTATAGTATGGAAGGAAGTGTTATACTACCATTCAGCTAGAGGCAACTATTTGACCCATTATGTTTATTTGTTAGAGACAAAGCAACGCAGATATCCTTCCAAACATTTATTTACTATCTCAATTTTCCCATCAGATTGAGGATGATAAAATGAGCTATGAGCTAACTGAGTACCAAGACAAGAAAATAATTATGTCCAGAAATTTCCAATGAAAATGGGATCTCTGTCACTTACAATAATATTTGGGTCTCCATGTAGCTTTTGAATTGTTTCCATAAATGTAGTAGAAAATGTACTGGCTTTAAATGGACAAAAATGTGCATACTTGGTAAGTCTATCAACTACCACCATGACGACACTCCTTCCTTTGGACTTGGGTAAACCTGTGAAAAAATCCATTGAAACCTCCTCCCGAAATTGGCTTGGAATCGATAAAGGTTATAATAGGCCTCGAGTCTTAATTGTTTCAACTTTATTTTGTTGGCAAACCAAACATTTTTCCACAAACTTTTGAATATCTGATTTAAGGCCATCCCAAAAAAATACCTTCTTAACCTTCTGGTATGTTTTTAAAAATACTGAGTTTCCTCCTAAGTGAGAAGTGTGCAATTCCATAAGAATATTTTGTTTGAGTTGGGAATTCTTCCTAGTTATAAGCGATCTTTGTACCATAACGAATCATTTTTCCATATAAATGTATCAGATGTATTGGGATCTTGTTGTAAATTTTGAATGAGTGGCCACATTTCTTCATCATTCTTCCATTCATCCCTTGCTTCATTTATTCAATCTGATTGGATAATAGAAATGGTGCAAAGAAATGCTTCCACATCCTAATCCTTTCTTGAGAGTGCATCTGCCACAAAAATTTTATTCCCTTTTTTGTAGATGATTTCAAAGTCATAACCCAACATCTTTGTGACCCATTTTTGTTGCTCATCTGAAGATAATATTTGTTCTAAAAAGTATTTAAGACTATCATTATTTGTTTTTACCTTGAAGTGTCTTCCAATTAGGTTGGGTCGCCATTTCTTAAGCGTATGTAGTATTTCCAATATTTCCTTCTCGTAAATAGCTTTGTGTAAATCCTTTCCATTGATTGGATGACATTAGAAAGCAATGGGTCTTTCTTCTTGCATTAAAACAACACCAATTCCATTTCATGATGCATCACATTCCACAATAAAGGTTTTTGTGAAGTCAGCATAGGTAAGACCAGTGCTTGGCACATTGCCTCTTTAATATGTTCAAAGGCCTTCGTTGCTTGTGGAGTCCATGAAAATGCGTCTTTTTTCAATAATGTTGTTAGAGGTGTTGCTATTATCCCATAATTCTTAAAAAACTTGTGATAATACCCTGTCAACCCAAGAAACCCTCACAAATGCTTTATGGATGTGGGGATTTTCCATTCCTTAATGACTTTAATTTTTCTAGGTTATATCTTAACACCTTCATGAGATACAATATGACTTACATATTCCACCTTTTTTACTCCAAAGAAACATTTGGAGCTTTTTGCATATAATTGTTTATCCTCCAATAGTTTGATCACCTTGTCTACATGTTGAACATGATCCTTCCAAGACTTGTTGTAGATTAGTATATCATCAAAAAATACTAACACAAATTTTCTGAGGAAGGGCTTGAAAATGGAATTCATTAAACCTTGAAATGTAGAAGGTGCATAGGTAAGGCCAAAAGGAATGACCAAAAATTCATAATGACCCTCATGAGTTCTAAATGTTGTTTTCATAATGTCTTCAGTCCTCATTCTGATTTGATGATATCCTGAACAAAGATCCAAATTGGTGAAATAAATTGATCCGTGAAATTCATCCAATAATTCATTAATGAAAAGGATGGGAAATTTACCTTTAATAATTAGGTTGTTGATATCCCTATTATCCAAACACATGCGCCATGATCCATCCTTCTTGTGCACCAATACTACTAGAGCAGAGAAAAAACTTTGACTAGGTTGAATTATACAAGCCTCTAGCATTTCTGCAACCATACGTTCAATTTCACTCTTGGGCATAAGGATATCTCTAAGGCCTAATGTTTGGAGGAACACTTCCTCGAATAAAATGAATAGCATGATCATGATCACAAATAGGTGGGAGGCATTTGGGAGTCTCAGATACCTTGGAATGATTGTCCATGACTTTTTGGAGATCTAGAGAAATAGATGATTTCGATGTGGGAACTTCTAACAAACATAATTGTGCAATTATGTGTCATTGTTATTGCTTTAGAAGCTTTGTCATTCCATTAGATCTGATTATGTTTCTCATTTCCCTATGATACCCCTTAATTCAACTTCCTTTCCTTCCGAAAAAAAAAATTCATGAAAAGTTCCTGAAAATTAAAAATATTATACCCAAGGATTGTAGCCATTAGACTCCCAGCACAACATCAACACCACCCATTAGAATGGAAACCATTGGGGTATTCAATACATATTATCCCATGGATAGCTTGATATTATGGCACTTACCAGAGAAATTTATGTTTCCTCCACTTGCAACCATCACTTGACACTCTGGTGCTGGATATAAGAAGAAATTCAATTCCTTCGCTATCTTACAATGAATAAAATTATGGGTACTACCTGAATCAATCAAAATTATTACCTTTCTCTTCTTGATATGTCATTCTATCTTGATAGTTTGAGGAGTGGTTATTCTGGCCAATGCATTGCAAGATACGTTCGATTTCATTTCTTCTTTCTCTAGGGTTTGTTCCTGGTGTGTATCCTCTTCTTTTAATGTTTCTTTTTCCTGGTGTGCATCCTCTTCTTTTGATGTTTCTTGTTTTTTGAGGGAGGCCACGGTTAGACATTTCCAATGCTTACATAAGTTGTAGGGATGGGAATATGACCATTAAAAGTGGGCATTTTTCCAAAAAATTGGTCTCGTACCCTCTTTCTCACCATATCTCAAGCATGAATTACCTTTAGGTTAGAAGAGGAGGAAGAAGATGAACTGTAGTCTTCCCCAATCTCTACCCTAGATGCTACTATAGGAGGGGGGTAACCTGATGAAGATGACCTAATTGAGAAAATCCTCTAGAATCATTCCCCCAACACCATGTCTATTGAGGAGTTAGTGAATAAATCCGAAGATAACCCTTGGACTAATCTATGCCTAGCTGACTCAAGCCCTACTCATGTCAAGATGATAGAATTTGGACCAGAAAGAACATTGAGAATCAACCCCTCTCTCTGTACATCAAGAAGAGGAGTTATGTGACATGATAAGAAAGTATCTCGATGCCTTTGCCTTGAGTTACAAGGAAATGAAGGGAGTGCACCCTTCAGTGTATACTCACCACATTGACATCAGATAAGGTTGCAAGCGAGTGTGCCGAATCAGAGGAAAATGAACCTAGCCCTCAAGGATACAATCAAAGAAGAGCTGCAAAAATTGTTGGATGCAGGGTTCATTTACCCCATATCAGATAATGAGTGAGTGTCTCCTCTGGTAATGGTTCCAAAGAAAAATGGAAAGTGGAGGATTTGTGTGGATTACCTAGAGCTAAACAAATCCACAAAAAAGGACCATTTCCCTCTACCTTTCATTGACCAAATGTTATATGGACTGGCAAGAAAGAATTTCTTCTCTTTCCTAGATGGATTCAATGGTTACAATGAGACCCAGATCAACTCAGAGGACCAAGATAAAACCAACTTCACCTATCCTTGGGGTAATTTTTCTTATAGGGTCCTTCCTTTTGGGTGATGTGATGCCCCTGCCACTTTTATAGGGCAGTCTTGAAAATCTTTGCAAAGCTATTCCATGACACTATGGAAATTTATATGGATGATATCACCCCCTATGGGTGCGATTTCCTGGAGACTCTCTCTAACTTGGGAAATGTATTAAAAAAATTCATTGAATTGAACTTATCCCTTATTCTCGATAAGTGTGATTTCTTGATGACTGCAGGGACTATTGTAGGTCACTCAATATCCCAAGAAGGACTGCAACTAGACTTAAATAAGATAACTATCTTAAATAGGGTCTGTACTCTTCAGACACAAAGGGATGTCATAAGTTTCTTAGGATTATCTGGATACTATAGGGGATTCATAAAAGACGTCAGCAAGGTAGCCTCACCTTTGTTTGGGTTATTGGCCAAGGACTCCAAATTTTTATGGCCAAAAATCTACCAAGAGGCCATAGAAACCCTAAAGGACAAGTTGACTATTATGCCTATACTTTGAGGCCCAAATTTGACTCTTCCTTTTGAAATACATGTTGATGCCTCGGAAAAAGCTATAGGAGAAGCTATGGGCCATATAGATGACAAGCTACCTTATGCCATTTACTTCATCAGCAAAAATCTATCCAAAGTTGAGTTGAACTACATTGTGACTGAAAACGAGCTCATAGCTATTGTCAACTCCTTGAATAAATTTAGACATTACATTATTGGTTACCAGACCTTTGTACATTCCAACCATGCCCCATTAAATATTTGATGAAAAACGTGATGTGAATGCCAAAATTATTAGATGGTTACTTTTGTTACAAAAATTTGATCTAACTATTATTGATAAGCTTGGCAGAGTAAATGTAGTTGCATATTTTTTGTCCAGATTGGCTTTGCCTACAGGTGAGGAAGGAATGGTCAATGACCAGCTGCTAGATGATCATTCACTCACCATTTCAATTCTCTCTCCATGGTTTTCCCCGACATAGCCAACTACTTAGTAGCTACACAGTTCCCTCCAAATATTTCCTCCAAAGAAAAAGAGCAAAATTATAAGGAAAAGCACCCCATTCACCTAGATTGGGGGCATTCTCTTCAAGGTGGGTGCAAATCAAATTCTGAGAAGATATGTAAGGGAGGAGGAAGTTTTTGACATCCTTCTAGCCTATCATGATGGGCCTTGTGGAGGTCACTTTGCAGCCAAAAGGAAAACCTTCAAGGTACTACAAGCTGGTTATTATTGGCCCACTCTCCACCAAGATTCAAGAAGATATACTAGCCAATGTGACTGTTGCCAAATAATAGGGAAACCTACTCCCAGGGATGAAATTCCTTTGCAACCTCAAGTGAAGTTTGAGCCATTTGACAAGTGGGGCATGGATTTCATTGTGTGCACTAACTACTTAACAATGTGGGCTGAAACCAAAGCTATCAAGGTAGCCACACAAGAGAAAGTGGTCGATTTATTGAGGGAGAATGTGTTCTTCAAGTTTGGATACCCTAGAGAGTTAGCCATTGATCAAGGCAATCAACTCACCTCACACATGATTAATAATATGTTAAGCTATCACAAGATCAATAACAGGAAGTCCACTCCTTACCACCCTTAGGACAATGGACAAGTATATGTCACCAACAGAGCATTGGAAAGAATTCTCGTAAAAGTGGTGAGCAGCAGCAAGAAATATTGGGATGATAGACTAGTGGAGGCCACCTGGGCCTACAATACAACTTGGAAGACAACCAATGGCTTCACCCCTTATGATTTGGTCTATGGGAAGAAGGCTCTGCTCTCCATTGAGTTTGAGTACAACACTATAAGGATGCCAACACAGTTGTTTCTAGATGTTACAAAGGCACATTAAGAGAGGATGCTCAAACTCAATGTGTTAGATGAATTCAGGATGCATGCCCTCCTGCATACAAATGTGACTCAAGTACAAAGAAAGGTTTGGCATGACAAAAATATCAGAGACAAGCTATTTCAAGAAGGCAATTGGGCTTTGCTATATGACTCTAGGTTCAAGGATTTCAAAGGCAAGTTGATGACCAGATGGTTGGGCCCATATGTGATAGAAAATTTCCATGAAAATGGGCCTGTCCAGATAAGAACCATTAATGCAGAGGGTATCCCCTTGCTTGTCAATGGGTATAGATTTAAATTCTACAAAAATCCTTTGTCAAAGGAGGAATTCATTAGTAGTATCAGTAAGGTAGTAATGGCAATTGAAGGATTCTCAACTTCCATCTCACTAAGTTCTTCAAGCCTATTGAATCTTTGAAAAAAATAAAAAATAAAAAAAAATAATAGACCCAGGTGAAAACCTCCATGAGGCACATGATGCCCACTCTTGGGTTGAAAACGTCCTTGAGGAAACCCAAGAGTTAAAAAAAAGGGAAAAAGAGAAAAATAAAAGACCCCTAGGTGAAAACGTCCTTTGAGGAACCTAGGGTAGGCAATCATGATGAAAACCTCCTTTGAGGCAGCCTAGCTGTCTTTAAAAAAGAAGAAGAGAAAAACACAAAAATAATGGTAGGGACCTCAAACTTGCCCACTCATAAACAGTTCTAGTTTTTGCAGGTTTTCAAGAAAATAATGGACACAGATATCAGAGGGCAGAAAACCATGAAAAACCCCATGCTTTTCTTCATTCATTTCATCTCCTCCATGACGCCCATGTTCATTCATCCATACTCATCTCCAACCATAGAAAAATCCAATTCTCAAGCAATTTTGTGACCTCTACAGGATGTCTTGTAGTTACTACAAGAGTTTCTTGTAGTACTATAGGAAGTCATGAAAATCTATAGGAATGGCAGTCTGATGGAAAAATCATGTTGCAAGCCTGTTTTGGATGGAAAAATGATGCCATTAACTTCACCACATCTCAACCAACACCCATTAATGACCATGTCACCCTCTGTGTCCATCAAAAAAATCTAAGAAGAAAAACAATAAAAAAATAGAAAATAAAAACAAAACAAAAAGAGAAGAAACAAAGAAATATCAAAGGGGCATACCACGGGCAACCCACCTCACTTACCACTCCATGGCCACACCTTCCACTCAATCCAATATCTATTCACCCTCCAAGCAAAAGAAAGGCCACATAAATTCAAAAAAAGGAAGCTACATGATGTCTTGTAGTACTACATGAAACCCTGTAACAACCTATTTTGAAGCAGCAACAAGCTCCAAGCTCAACCTTCAGCACCCATGTATTGGAAAAGGAGAAACACAACTACAGGCACTATGACACCTCTCCAAACCTCAGCAACAATAGAAAAAGCCGACACCTACACATCAACCAGAAGACAACCTATCAAAAGAATAAAATCAACAAAAAGAGAGCAATAGAGAAGATGTACCTGAACCATGAGTAGCACTGCAGAGCCACCCTCCTGCATGCATCAACAAAGCAAAGAAAGCCATAGGTATGTCACCTCATTCACACTCTCTCATAAGTATGAATATGATTTCAATTGTAGGAATATGAAAAAGTTGGTTTTATAAGCGAAGGTGGCTAGTTAACTTGGCCACCCTCAGCCTGATAAAAAAAATTTAAAGTGCTCATCAACTGAACACGTGGAAATGTCACATCAAATGGAATGAATCGAAAAGGTGGTCGAGTTACATTGTAAAAGAGTGGGTGATGATTATGAGGAAGGGTTCCATGATAACTAATAGTGGGACCAATGGTCCAAAAGGAGAAATAGATACTCAACCACCCAACACATCGCTCAATGAAATCGACCATAAATAGAAATATTACCTAACTTTCATACAAGACATTGTTAATTTAAATATTTTGAGAGCTGGGACTACCTGGAGGAGCCATAGAAGGAAAATCTAATCTTGGCCATCGAACAATGAGAAACTACAAGAAACACAAGGAAACTATAGGAAATAGTGATGAAATGTAGTCTCGGCCATCCTACAGTGAGCACCTACAAGAAAACTACAAAAAATAGTGAGAATTGTAAAAAATGTTGTGAGGGGGTGTGTCACGCCCTGAGGAATCGGGCGCGCTGCGCACGGGCGGGTGACCCACACGATGGGCAGGCAAACCTTCACCCGACAAAACGTGCACAACCCGAGCGCCGGGCGTGGCACACGAAACATGTATTACCGGTGGGGCGAGGCAACACACGGGCAGTAGGGCGGGTCATGCGATGAACGCCCGAACATATGCGAAGGATGGTCGATTGGGAGAACGGGTGTACAGCCAAACGATGGCGGAGGGCTGCACGGACGCGCACCCACCCGCCCGAACGATCAGTGAAACGAACCAGTGGAGCGTGCACACACACGGGAGCCGAACGACATGGTGGGAAAACTTCAACGTTGAACGACTGCGACATGGATTGAAGCGGTTCGATGAGGGAAGGACGCACACGCGGGTTGGACGAGCGAAGTGGATGGCAGGTTATATCCTCTTAGCGTGGGCGGCCTTGTGCAACAAGGGCTGACCCGCCGAAGAGGAAGAGACACAACGGTTCAAAGACAAACGAGTCGGCTTTGGGGTGGCAGACAATCGTTTACATGTTTTGGGGGTCGGCTTGGCAAGTCGACACCCTTCCCTAAATCGGCGGTGGAGCCATATAAATGGCAACACACTTTGCCATTTGGACAACAATCAATTCAAATTCGGTCTTCAATCTCAAGTCTCCAACGGGAGTCGAACAAGAGCGCAGAAGTGCGGAACATGTGAGACAGATCTTAGTCAAGGAGGCAGAGTAGGGGTCGGTTAAGTCGCAGTTGCAAACTGCGGACGGGGTCGAACTTAATACACAGTGGGTGTATGCGATACGTACCACTTGGCGAAACAGAATTACATCGCCGGTCTTGGCAAGCGCATGCGGTGCGCATGGTTCATAGGCAGAATGGTGTAGGGTAGCAGACCTGTTGTAATTTGGCCGTAGGCCGTTTGTAAACACATTGGCCGTAGGCCTGTTGGAAAAAAATCGTGTAGCCGCAGGCTCACGTGTTGTAAAGAAAATTGATAAGTTAATCAAGATTTCGAGGGTGCAATTTGGTCGGGAGTTGCCCCTCCCGTAAATATGATGTGTTGATGTTCTTGGTATTGCATTACATATTATTGCTGTGGTTTTATTATTGAAGAAATTATAATTAAACAGAGTTATAATTGTTGTTTGGTATGTGGTTATAAATCGGTCATAATAATTAAGTGTTCGGTTTATGAAGTTAAAGTTACACTAATTCGGTAGGCAGAAATTGGTGTTGGAAGTCGAAGGCGTAGTCCACATACGCTCAAACCAAGTGTAATGTGGTGCCACACCCGCCCAATAAAGGAAAAAATATTGGGGGCGTGACAGATGGTATCAAAGCGGGTTTAGCCTGCGGACGGAAGCGGTTACACATCTGCACTTCATGACAGATTGTATCAGAGCTCGGTTGGAGCCGATGAACAGGTCGTTCGTGCCGGTTGACAGATGTGGAAACATCGGTGGGAGCTGGTTGAACGGTTGGTCGTGAAAGCTTGGGTATCCAAGTGAGAAAATTGAAGGTGAATCTGCCTGGTCTGGGGCAGATATCCACAGAAACAATGAGGCAGTTTGACAGCGGCAAGAAGATGGTCGACAGTGACCATAACGTAGTTGAAATTCTTGGGTACGAAGTATTGGAGAACATGGGTGAATGGAACTCTAGATGGGTTGTGATGCAGGCTGAATTTACAAAGGTTCGGGAGAACTGTTCGGAACTTCGAAGGGAGTTAAACGAACTCAGGAGCCAATACGAGGACACCACAGAGCTCAACCAGGTTGACAAAGAAATCCACTTGAATAAGCTAGATATTCAAGAGATCCTCGACAAGAGGGCTCGGTTAACAGAAGAAAGAGCTAAGGTGGAAACGAAGGTCAAGCAGGTTGAGGAAGAGATAAGGAGAAGACTCCTTGGTAAGAAGGTGGTCATAGTTGGGTAAGGGGAGCTCGACTATATCAACAAGTTGGGATCTCATAACCGTGAGGACATTCGGAAAGATGGCTCCAAGAACTTGGTTGATGAAGCATTTAAGATGAGGCAGAACACGGTAAGAGGGAAGCTTGGAGTAAAACAAGCCCATCCAGGGCCGAGTTCTTCAAACAGACAAGGTGAAGCTGAAGACCTCAAAGTGAAGAAGCCTTTGAAGTGTTGGCTTTGCGCAGGGCCTCATAGAGTTAAGGAGTGTCCCTTCAAACAAAAGGAACCCGTTGGAAATCAAGGGGAAGAGATTGAAGCTGTGTGCACATGCTCAAAGGCACAGCCTCAACCCGGTACATGTACGAGGTCGAGCACCCGGAAGGAGGCTCGGGAAGAATACCTCCGACGAATGGAAATTGAAGGTCCAGACAGATGGATCGAATTGGTAGATAGGGGAGAGCTGCCTAGCTCACCTCCTTTGAGACTTTCTTAGATGATACAGAGGGCAGGGCTCATTGTTGGTTGCTCAAGGCAGTGAGCCCGCAAGGTGATTGGGCAGGTAGGATGGTCCCATGTGCAGCAGAGAATTGGGGGTTCCCATGAACCTGGGCAGGGGATCAGAAATGTAAGTGTGGGCACATACTTGAAATGCATGACACTTGCGCAGATTGTACATACATGGTGGACTTGGAGGTCTAAGATATCGAGGAGCCAAGGTTGATGCACAATTCCGAACTTGATGTAGTATGGGATGCATACTTCTGAAACATGCACAGGATCATGGATTGGGAGGGCGACTTGATGTGGAGGATCGATGAGGACACGATGGGATGTAATGTTTTCGGGACGACAACGGAATAGGGTGGGGGAGGATGTCACACCCTAAGGAAATGGGCGCTCCGCGCACGGGCGGGTGACCCACACGATGGGAGGGCAAACCTTCACCCGACAAAACGTGCATGACTGGGGCGCCGGGCGTGGCACACGAAACATGTATTACCGGTGGGGCGAGGCAACACACGGGCAGTAGGGCGGGTCATGCGATGAACACCCGAACATATGCGAAGGATGGTCGATTGGGAGAATGGGTGTACAGCCAAACGATGGCGGAGGGCTGCACGGACGTGCGCCCACCTGCCCGAACGATCAGCGAAACGAACCAGTGGAGCGTGCACACACACGGGAGCCGAACGACACAGTGGGCAAACTTCAACGCCGAACGACAGCGACATGGATTGGAGTGGTTCGATGAGGGAAGGACGCACACGCGGGTTGGACGAGCAAAGGGGATGGCAGGTTATATCCTCTTAGCGTGGGCGGCCTTGTGCAACAAGGGCCAACCCGCCGAAGAGGAAGAGACACAACGGTTCAAAGATAAACGAGTCGGATTTGGGGCGGCGGACGATCGTTTACATGTTTTGCGGGTCGGCTTGGCAAGTCGACACCCCTCACCAAATCGGCGGTGGAGCCATATAAATGGCAACGCACTTTTCCATTTGGACAACAATCAATTCGAATTCGGTCTTCGATCTCAAGTCTCCAAAGGGAGTCGAACAAGAGCGCAGAAGTGTGGAACATGTGAGACAGATCTCGGTCAAGGAGGTGGAGTAGGGGTCGGTTAAGTCGCAGTTGTGAACTGCGGACGTGGTCGAACTTAATACACAGTGGGTGTATGTGATACGTACCACTTGGGGAAACAGAATTACATCGCCGGTCTTGGCAAGCGCATGCGGTGCGCACGGTTCATAGGCAGAACGGTGTAGGGTTGCGGACCTGTTGTAATTTGGCCGTAGGCCGTTTGTAAACACATTGGCCGCATGCCTATTGGAAAAAAATCTTGTAGCCGCAGGCTCACGTGGTGTAAAGAAAATTGATAAGTTAATCAAGATTTTGAGGGCGCAATTTGGCTGGGATTTGCCCCTCCCGTAAATATGATGTGTTGATGTTCTTGGTATTGCATTACATATTATTGCTGTGGTTTTATTATTGAAGAAATTATAATTAAACAGAGTTATAATTGCTGTTTGGCATGTGGTTATAAATCGGTCATAATAATTAAGTGTTCGGTTTATGAAGTTAAAGTTACACTAATTTGGTAGGCAGAAATTGATGTTGGAAGTCGAAGGCGTAGTCCACATACGCTCAAACCAAGCGTAAGGTGGTGCCGCACCCGCCCAATAAAGGAAAAAAATATTGGGGGCGTGACAGGGTGCCTCAGGCCCAACAATTCAATAATTCTACTCAAACAAGGAATTTCAGTGAAAGGTAGGTGCCATATCATCTATGCTTTCATTTTTAAAGAGAAAAAGAAAATAAATTATCATTTCTTTTAGTAATTATAGTGTGCATAGAGATAGGCAGAAATGTGTGGAGTATTATGTAGAGTGAAAGGTAAATTGTAGTCATCACCTTCCTAAACTCTATAACCCTCATCACCTGGGAAAGATCTTAATCTATAGCCACCAAAACTTCATAGAATTAGATTGACAGAGAGAGAAGATGACATGGGGTTTCAACAGAAGGGACCCGACCAGAACAACTAGAATACATCAGCGTCCTCTTGTGGTAGAAATCTTTATAAGGCATCAATGGTTGGTATTCTTCGAGCTACTTAATGGATATAATGATGATATAGCTAGGGAATTTGCAATGTCACTCATACCTCAAGCTAGATTTAGTGCCACTTTTGTAGTAATAGGATTGTCAGTAACAATTACCACTGGAATAGCAGAATTACTACACTTACTCTAGGTTTATAATGGAGAAAAGAGGATAAATCTAGTAGCACTCTTGCCAAGAAGAAATTTTTCATGGAAAAGAAGGAAGTTGAGGAAAAATGGGATTAGAAGGGTTTTTGTATCCTTGGGATGAAGTAATCTATCACATTCTTAAGTATATTTCTTGTGAGGGTAGGTTTAGTATAGTCTATGGTTACCAGTTTAGACTCGTCCATGAGCTGAGATTTGGAGAAGAGTTACCTCCTCATAAAAGAATTAGCGTGCCCTACGTTTTGTCGCAATCAATAATAAACATGAGCATCAAAGTACAATAAGGGAAGCATCAACAGCTGAGACATCATGGACTAATCAAGCTCATACTAGAAGATTCCCTAAACCAATTAAGAATCTCTTTTATGTGGTCAAAATTTGCAAAGATGAATAGAGAAGATGTAATTCAAGACATTATGTATGAAAGAGACCCTACTTCTCATGGTGAGGAAGAGGAAGAAGATCCAGAAGAAGAAGAGCAATAAGAACCTGAAGAAGAAGAAGAAGACACTGAAGAAGGGGAAGAATAACTTGAAGAAGAGAAGCATGGAGAAGAAGAAGAAGAACAAGAGGAAGAAGAGGAGAAAGAAATAAATGAAATAAAGGAAGAAAATGATAGTAGGGAAGAAGCACAAAAGGATGTATCAAGTCCTAAAATACATAACAAGGAAGGACAAGAATCCACAAGAGTGTCTCCTGAGCCCGTAGAGAAGAAGGCAACTATTGCCTTGACTGCTCTAAGTACACCTATAAAATCAATAGGAAAGAGGTAGAGGCAGACTCCCCTATACTTCAGAACAAGGAGAAGCACCAAGATAAAATAAGGGAGACCTCAAACACCTATGAATACTCCTATAATAATTGAGGACTCACTAATAGAACAAGAAAAGTTAGTCCCTCTAGGAATGAGAGGGGAAGAGGGAACATTAAAACAGGCTTCCCCAAGGTCACTAATCACCTATGTTAGGAGTTTTGTCACTAGGTCAACCTCAACAAAACAAATTAAAGAACCTTTGTCCCCTTTTCAAAAAGGAAAAGGCCTCCTACAAGAAACACAAACATACCTACAAGAAACATAGACAATCTTATAGGAAACTTTGTCAAAACTACATGAAACACAGAAACAGGAGTGGGAAGGACAATAGGGACAAAGGGAAGGAAAAGTAGCAGGAAAACAAGTACTAGGGCAGATAGATACTTGAAATACAGTAAAGGGAAAGTCCCAAGAGCTACAGGAACCTAGTCCACAGCCAAATCTCAACTCCAATTACAGATTCATTAATGGAGGCAGAGTAATACCACAATTATTTTCCATCCCTCTATTATTTGAGCTTGAAAAGGAGAGAGAAAGAACACATCACTGGATGAAATTTTCTAAATCAAAAAGTGTAGAGGATGTGGGTCATATGGAGGAGAAGCTACTATAGATGGGCATAGAGTTGAGTAGGATAAGAGATAAGGAAAGAGTGATGAAATCTCAACTAGAGTTTGAGAACACATGGCTGAGGAGGTAAATACAGGAAAAAGATAGCCAATTGGCAGCTATGGAAAGTCTCTCCTCTAAGGCACTCTAGTGTAGGATGCCAACAAAATAATATGCCTTATACCTCAAAGAAAAATGGCTGCAGTTTCAGATAAAAACCCTAGCACAATGAGGGACTATGCCTTTCTAAGACTATAGGAAGTTCATTGAGCTCTGTGACCAAAGCACCCTGGAGGACAGGGCCAAGATATTTGAATTACACCTACATAACTTAGCCTTAACATATTTGAATGTGTGGGACCCCAATCCAAAGCTAGGGGACTTACAATTGATGGCCTTGGCATCATGGATGTGTCATGGGGAAGCCATTGCTAGGGAAGTAGAAAGAGTATTGGAAAGAGAAGAAACATATCCCCTTTCCATCAGAGCATAACATGGCAATTCTATGGCTGTCATTAGCACCCACAACCTCATCGCTAATAATCCCCATCTCGCACCAAGATACCTATCTACAAAATAGCAAGCGATCACTCATTTTGAGGACACTTTGAGATTGTTAGGGGATGAAAGCCAATAGGCATGCCAATGAAGAATATGTCCCTGTATTCTTCCATGATCATATCCACCCACTTCTATTGCATGGAGGAACCCTTCTTGGGGGACATGGATGTGGCTATGATGTTCCCCTATGTTTGAGAGTGAACCATAAAGAAAACAAATTTCCTAGTCTGGGAGATGATCTTACTGGATTTCTTAGCAAAGATAAATGAGATGGGGGTAGGTGGGGCTACCTTTGGTATCCTATTTACCTTATTACCCAAAGAAATAATAAATATGTGAGGCCTCGACTCATATAAAACATGACACTTCCACAAGTATGGTTGGCCTAATAATACATCACAAACTTCAAGAGGAGAAACATCACACAATACCTCATCCATGATGAGCTTGATGTTGTATGAAACGTGAAACTTCTGGCTGATGTCAAGATCTCATCCATGGTGAAGCCACCCTATGGTGTACGACTACATGTGTGGTGTGGTCAGCATGCCTAACTAGTTCGTGACCTCTATTGAAATGAGGTTATTTTGGCTCCCATTGTCGGAAATTAATTGCTACAGGGAACCCTTCACCCCCATTTGTGAGTGGACGATATGCTCCCCCGCCCCTAGATCTTTGGGCTTAATCTTTTGGATCTCAATGGTGGAAATAATAGCACTGGCTTCGCATCAATAATATGCTTCCCTTTTTCATTCCCCTTGTTAGGTTATGACTCCCTGTCAGAACATGCATCTAATTATGAAGTCTTCAGCTTGCCCACCAGTGGCTTCATGGCTCGACAGTCACTTGTGTTGTGAATGGGGATCTTATGGAACTCATACCACTTCCCTATGTCCTTCTTCGTCTTCGTGGTGTTGTTCTTTTCTTTCATCTTTGATTGGTTGTTCTGGGTCACCTCACCTTTTCTTTGTGCTTTATTTTTGGTTTGGGAGTACCTTTCCCTTGCTTAGATTTCCATATCCAAAGTCTCGCTTCTTTGGTTTTAACTTCTACTCGATATTGATAGTGTATCAGTAGGTGGAACCAAGTGATGAAATGTCTAGGAACTTGATGCTATCTTGCATGTATTTGTTCAAACAACCATTGTACTTGAGTAGCAGATTCTACTCATAATCCTTGATACCCAACTTCATGTGAAGGGTATGAAAAATATTTGTGAACTCTGGCACGTCTTGCTCCCTTTCCTTTTGTAGTGTGGTCCACTTTGTGTACTTATCTTCATAGCTCCCGACAGGATAATATTTCTCCTTGATGGCATCTCTAAAAGAGTTCCAAGTGGGTTTGATTGAAAGCAGTGAGGGTTCCTTCTCGTCGTTCTTCTCACAGTAGGCTTCCCACCAATCCTTGATGTGGGGGGTGGCTTTGAAGAGTGAAAAAGTAAAATTTTCCCTACTGGAAAAATCATTAACTAAAAAATACCCTTCCAGTAGATTTAACCATCTATCTACAGCGTCTGCATCTATCTAGCCTTCAAATATGGGAATATCAAAGTTGACTTGTACCTTGAAGAGAGTGGTGCCTCTAGAGTGGTTGTTGAATGAAGATGTGTCACTTGTGGGCATCCGCCGAAGGATCTGGGAAAATTTATTCATCATCTCATTCCTTAGTTGCTCAAGGTATTCTTCAAGCAATATTTTGAAGCGATATCTTGCTTGCTTGTCTTTATTTTCTTCTGCCATGGGAATCCATTAGGATTTACGAGATTGGTCTTGTAAATATTCAACAAGTTCAAGTCCTAACTCTTATACCATGACCTTATACAAAAGTTCATGGATGCTTAGAGTTGTACATGTGAAGTATGTGCACTATCATCCTATTGACAACCTTCAGTTGGCCATCAATTTTGTTGAGCTTGGTGTCTAATAGTGTCCAGAGGCTTGACCAGAATGTGCTCAAGAACTTGCTATCCTGATCTGGTATAATGGTCTGCAGGATCCAAAAATGTACCCACACTTGTTCAAAGAAGAGTTTGGCAGTGTCCTATGTTGTGATACTCTTCTTGCAGGCCGCCAATATAACCATCTAGAAAATTTGTCCATGACCACAAATACACATTCATTACCATGCTTGGTAAAAGGAAGGCCAGAAATATAGTCCACAGAGATGGATTCCTAAGACTGGATGGGAGTAGGAAGAGGATTATACATGCCTTGCTTCTTGATGGTTCACTTGGAGATGGCACATATAGTGCAGGAGTTGATATATTTCCCAATATCTAGTTGGAGTTTTGGCCAATAACAACATTTTTGTAGTACAACCAAAGTTTTCTCCACACCAAAGCTTCCTATGACCTGACTGTAGTTCCCCTCCCAAATCAACTTGGCACGCTCACTTGAAGGAACACAAAGGTGGCCCAGGTAGCATAATAATGTGACCTGGAGGTGGAAATTAGGAAATTTCTTAGCATCTACTAGCATCTGGTATATGGAGGCAAACTCTGGATCAATTTTGTATAGTTGCAGCCATCCAGAGATCTTGTGGCCACGGGAGTTGAGAACAATAGTCAGTGTTGCAACTGGGAGCTGGTTGAGGTAGTCTGCAACATGATTGGGTATTCCCTTTTTATATTTAATGTTCAAGTGGAATTGTTGCAGATATGTATACCACTTCTAATGGTGATTGTTCTGCAACTTCCCTTGTGTTTTTATAAACTGAAGAGGTCAGTAATCAGTGTTGATGACTGTCTCCTTCCCCGGAATGTAATGCTTCCATAGCAGGAAAGCCTACACAATGGAATACATATTTTTATCATACATGGGGTATTTCCAAATTGTATCAGAAAGTATCTCATTATTATAGGCCACTAGATGCCTATGCTGTGTAAGGAATGCAACAACAACATAGTCAGAGGCATTCGTCTCTATTTCAAATGGCTATTGTAGGTCTGGTAATGTGAGTATCAGTGCATAGGAGAGGCGATGCTTCAATTCAACGAACACCTTCTGTTGGGACTCGGACCAGGAAAACTTTTCTTTCTCTCTACCCTTGGTAAGCCTACACAAAGGCCAAGTGATATGGGAGAATCCCAACACGAACCTCCAATAAACATTTGCAAGGCCCAAAAAGATGCGAAGATCTGTTAGAGTGGTAGGGGATGGCCAATCCTAAAAGACTTGGATCTTAGTCAGATCCACATGCACGCCATGCTCATCTGATTCAACCTTTATTTGATTCGGTTAGTCAGTTCAACCTTTATTTGATTCGGTTTACCGTTGTAGGGTAACCACATGTGCGACCAGTCAATAGCGAAGTATCCATGGAGTTTCTCGGACCAATCTCTGCTAAGAATTAGGCCATAGAATTATGGGATATTAGCCACTAGAATGTCAATAACCTGACATATCTTCGGATTGGATGACAATCTTATGGTTACTTGATTAAGTTCACCAGTCACTTCGACTTGAGATCGATCGAGTTGAACTATGCGCACTGCGGATTTTTGTGGTTGAACATTTAACTTGGCACATATTGATTAGGGTAAAATATTCGATGAAGCACAGGAATCTATCAAACAATTGTGCACATTTTTGTTGAACATTTCGTAAGTGAGAAGAAACGGCGGAGTATGAGATCTTGATCTTCCTCCAATTAAGGCGATTTCATTTGGGTCAATCTTATTGATCGCATTAGTTGGAGGTCTTCCCATGTTGTGGGAAGCTTGAGAGAGTACAGCAGTAGGCAAAGATGCAATGGGTACGACATGTAATTCTTTCATCATTATCTTCTGTTGATGTTTCAATTTGCTCAATTCGTAAAGGGTAATATTAGCCCTAGTCTTTCTCATATCATCTATAATATTGTACTCCATTTCATCCATCACTATCAATGTTTTCGATGGAGTTGTTTGATCTGCTTGGACTGGGCTAGATTGATTCGCTTTAGTGGTTGTTTTCTTTGTTGCGACTTTATATTTTGTTGCAGGGCTTGCGCTCTTCTACTTAGGGGTAGTTTGGGGAGGATCAAGCTAGTTTTTTCTTCGTGTGATAACTAGAAATACTTCTTGATCTTCTTCTTGTGGGAGGATGAAATCCCACATTCCTTGTAATTCCACAACTTCTTCGTCATCAGTCAGCCCTTCAGCGGCACCTTCTTCTTCTTCTTCCTCTTCCTCAGATTCAGCATTTGAAATGGCATTGGGTGGTTTTATATCTGTTGAAGGACTTCTTTTAAAATCTCTATAGGGCTTTTTTGAAGAAGTTTCTGCTACTTGTTTTTTTATGTCAACCATCTCATTAGACATAGTTTTTAAAACTTTATGCAATCCTTCCAAATCGAAAGGGTCTTTCGCTTGTTTCTTTTTGGAGTCTTCTTTGAAGGTGACTTTTTTAGATTTGCGTTCTTCTATCACAGATCTTTTTTCTAGGGATATTACGCGTTTCTCTACTGCTATCGCATCTGTCATGTTTTCAACTAACGTTGTTTTATTTGCTCTGTCCACGAAGATTGCTCTATTTGATGGTAAAGCAGTAATATACCATTCACATCGTACTTCTTTGCTGGGTCGGGAAGCAGTAGGAATTTTGTTGAGAATTTTATTGAATCGTAAATTGAAGTCTTTGATAGGTTCTATAGCTTTGGCTTTGAGATTGGATAGGTCATTGATTAACGTTGCCGTTGATCTGTCATCACCAAACTTGGTGAGGAACTGATTCTGGAAGATATCCCAACTTGTGATAGCCCCGGAGGGTAATGAAAAGTACCATGACCCGGTTGTTCCTTGCATTGTAGAGGGAAAAATCCGAACAACAGCATCTTCATTAGTAACTCCGTTCAGATTAATAGAAAGCATGAAATTGTTTATGTGTTCTTCTGCTAGCATGCTTGCTTCTGGATTGAATTTGGGCAGCCATTTCTCAAGATGGGCCGATATTGGGCTCAAGGGCGCAGGCATTAAAACTGCCCCGGGGTTGTTCCATGGAGATTGGGCCATCGTTGAGCTGCTAGTAGAGGAAAGTGTAGAAGATGATCCCTGCAGCTGGGAAGATGAAGATACTATGATCGTAGATGATTGAAGAGCAGTTGTGGGAGTTCCAGTAGACAGATGGATGATGGTTTGGAATGGAGGCATGGGTGGTTGACTTCGCGGTGAGGTAGTTGAAATGGATCATGTAGACGAAAGAGTCTCATTGTCAGACTCTAGCGGTAATTTCCTAGCTCTTTTCCTGGTGGGAAGAGGCAACTCAGTTGGCTGAATGCCAAATTTTTCACTCTTTAACCTGGTCAGGGGATGAGCAGGATTGTACTGCGAAGTCACACTGCTTTGAGATTTATCAGACCTCTGAGGAGAAATGAAAAATTCCTGAAGTTTGTGAATTAGGGATTCAACTTCAAGGGTTTTAATGACAGATTGGTCTGAAATATTAGGGTGTGTAGCAGTGTTCGATAATCGAGCGACTTATGATTCTGGATTTAAACGTACTGGGGAAGTCGGGGGAGATGATGAGGGCGACTTACTCTCAGAATGGTATTTAGATTTAGATTTAGGTTCCATTCATAGTTCAAGCCCTCCTTCTAGCGCCAAATATGTGGAGGCCCCGAAAATCGGGTCGACAATAAGGGGGATACTCACCGGGTCCGGACCTTGGTTGACAACTCCTTATCCGTTTGGTATAGTGAGTCCAACTGGGGATAATGGGACCAGTTTCCCAATCTAAGGGTGTGTGTGTGCAGAGTTGGATGTTGCTGATCTGAAGTTCATATCTGAGCTACTTTAATCTAACTCTATGCTATTGTAATCTAATGAAAATAGCACATCTAATCTATGCTAACCCGGGATGTAATTCTTATATTATGCGATCTAAAGAGATTTCAAATAATAGCTGGTAATAAAGATCATTTAGCAATTATAAGAATAGAAATCAGTTAAGATGAACCACTTTGCATAAAAAGTTAGGCAAAATAGTTGTGAACAGCATATCGCATAATAAGTTATTCACACATTAAACAT
>APFE031148499.1:1372-13187 GCA_000404065.3 Pinus taeda | reverse complement strand
AATTGTTGTGGTGTCAACCTTATAGGGTGTGGAAGACTAGGGACAACACTTCCATCTTTATAGTGGTGAGTGGTATGCTTCCTGGTTGCCATAATTTTGCTTTCCATTTTTCTTGCTAACCTGAATGCCTTATCTAATGAATCAGGTTCCCAAAGGCGAACATCATGTTGGATATCATCCTTTAAAGACCCTATGAACACATCAATCCTATGCTCCTCTAGAATATATTTTACCCTTATGTTCAATTTTTGGAACTCCTCAATGTGCTCCATTATTGAACCCTTTTGTTTGAGACTTGTCAATTGGCTAAGAAAAGTGTTTCTTTTTGTATCCTCATAATGTGTTGTCAATTCTTTTGTAAAAATTACCAAAGTGATAATTTGTTTACAAGAGCAAAGCCATTGATACCATAAAAAATGATTTGGCTCCAAATATAAAGTTACAATACATACCTTTTGTGTGTTTTGCACATTATTGAGATCGAAAAATGGCTCCATCTGTAATATCCATGTTGCAGGATCCTTGCCATCAAACTTCCTCATATCAATTATTGGAATATGTTGGATCTTCGATCCCACATTAGATTCTATGAAATCATGATCAACATTTCTTTTGTTCACATCATCAGTTTCCTTTACTACCTTTTCACCATTAGTAAGTATTTCTTGTAGAAAATTTGTTAAATCTGTCTTCAAATCTGCCATGTCTGTCTTCAAATTTGTCTTCAAATATGCCATGTCTCTCTTCAAATTTTTCTTCAAATCTATCTTCAAATCATCCATCTTAGCTTCCATGCCCTTTATCTTAGATTCCACGCCATTTATCTTAGCTTTTGTTAGCTTTTGTGAGCGTGACATTTGTTGCACTTGGTCTTGTAATTTTGATATATCATGTAGCATTTCTTCCTCTTCTTCATGATTCATGCTAGAGCTTTTAGGCTTCTTACTAGGTGTTTGCATTTTCTTTCCTTGAGGCATCAGTTACCGATAATAATGCTACTATTCCTTTTGAATTCCTTCAAAATAAATTTTCAAACCAAGCTTAAGAAAAAATTTAAAAAAAATCTACACACCTTTTTCCACATTGTAGGAGCTCGATATTGCCTTTGATGTATCTTTGTACTTTCGAATCATCCAGTTCTAAAATTGTAATTTGTAGTAGCCCTCTGTGTCCTCTTTCCAATGCCACCAGTTTGATCCAAATTGGATTCTCCAAGGAAGAGTTATGCGAAATCTCTCACAGTGACCTTATTATAGACTAGTTTAGTAGAGCAAACCTGTACGATGTGCCACAAGTCACTGTTTTGACCTTTGGCTCTAAAAACTATATACAAGAAACTATAGTTCGTCCTCTTTTTGTATCTTCTAACGAAATTTCAATCTGATGCTCAGAGGGAAAGTTATGACGATTTTCCCCAGGTCACCTATTTGGAATGTAATTCAGGAGTCTGCAAAAAGACCAACTTCCTCAGATCATATACCGACAAATATAGTGCGAAAAGCTCTGATTTCGGACTCAAGGTTTAGCGCAATTTCTTCTCAAATGGGTTTTTTTTAGCTTCTGAAACATCGCAGAAAAAAATTTATAGCGAAAATTCCACGATGACCTATTTGGAACAGCAAAACCCTAGAATCCAAAGTTCTGATACCAAATGTTATGAAACCAACTCAAGAATAACATAGAAAAGATAGATCATCGCTTTAGAATTCAGCCTCTTTGAGGGGGAAACCTCCTTTACATTACATAAATGAACGATTCTTGGATGATTCAAATGACAAAATCTCCTTTCTGTATATAAGAGTCTAAGGAGTCACAATATAACCCAGCCGACCTAACAATAATAATATAGACACACAAAAATAACAATAGAAGGATTCTATGGGGCACAATAATAACAATATGGGTACAATAGGGGCACAACAATATTAATAAGGGATACAAATACAATAGTAATGGGGTAATCACTAGTATTATAGGGACCCAACACATATACCTATAAAGTATTGGTTCCTTAGAGAACAGGTGGTTGGAAAAATAATGAAGATGGATTACATATCAATAAAAGAGCAGATAACATGCGTATTTACTAAGCCACTAGAAAGAGAACCATTTGTATATCTAAGGAACAAGTTGTGAATTGTCCCTGCTCCCTACTCTCTCTAGTTTTACTTCAAAGAGGAACCTCAAAGACTCTAGGGAATATGAAAAATAATGCATCATCTAAGGGGGAGACTCTACATAAGCAACAAGTAGCATATGATCAGAAGAAAAAAGTATATGAATAGAAATAATGCTTAAGTTTCAAGACTTTGAGGCATACAGAGAAGTAGCATGAAAAGACTAGCTTATATCTGCAGAAACATGCCATCCTCAACTAAGTTCATCATTCATAGGTTTATTCTTTGATACAAAATTTGTGAAAAAGTATAATATATCTATATATATATATATATATATATATATATATATATATATATATATATAAATATATATAATATATATAGATAGATAGATAGATAGATAGATTAGATAGATTAGATGACATGTAAATAAGAATTTTCAAAATTTATAGTGTCATATTTACATATCTATTCAAAACATTTTGAATATGAGCCTACCTCATATTATATTTGTATATCAATTAGAAATTTTCAAAATTGTTCAGTCTTTGTTCTCTAGATATGTTTGACCTATGCTTAAAGTATATTTTATCACTCCCATACTCAATTGATAACCTCTAAACTATAAATAAAGAAAAATAAGATATTTATTTGAATATATAAAGTGCAAGAAAAAGTATCGACATCAAGTCTAGAGGAGTAGATTCTATACAGATTTATGTCAAGTTTCTAGAAGCATTCATCATGAAGTACCATGTGATTTACACATGAACCATATTATCTGTAAGTTCCAAATGTAAACATATATATGCAGGAGGTGTATTGATATGAAGACATCTAGCCTATGTCACAACAACTAAACTATCACAAAGAAATTAATGAAAGTTAGATATAAATCTGAAGCACAATGTTGAGCCAACTTCGATCACGAAGAAAACAATCTAATTGGTTCTATGTTCAGAAGGTCGACATTTGATCAAACTACATTATTTCATTGAAATCAAAGTCCATGAAAAAGTATGCATTTGATTCATCATCAACAAAAACGAGTAACCATTTTAGCTCTATTACTATTTACAAAGAATTCAATGTTATATCTATTGATGCTATATTTATGATCTAAAATCATGTCTATAAATGATGAATCTATAAAGTGTTTGTAGGTTTTAACCCGTATAGAAATTACCTACATACGAATTCTAAAAACAGAAAATAAACAATGGCGAGAACATAAAACATAAAGCAGATATACACTGAGATTTTCCTCTCGACCCCAAAACCAGGACTACCAGATTGATTTTCCATTATGTTCCTTTTAATGTTACAATACATATATATACATGTCGAAACATCCATAAACCCCAATCCATTAACCCTATATTAGAACATAATTGTAGTTCCCTTAACCGAATCTAGAAAATACCATGGACAAAAAACCATCATGCCCAAAACCATGTGTGAAATCCATGCACAAAACCATAAGTAGGTCCGCCCACCTAATATAGGGTCCAAAAAAAAATTCCTGAAGCATTTCCACGAACCTTGTGAAGGGGATGCCACCCCCCTGGGCACATGGGGTAGTTGGGGTAGTTTTTGTCAACGAATTAAGAAATCCCTTGAATCTCTTCAACAATATAGCTATACATAATAAAATTTATCAACAATTGGTTGATTAAATGAATATCCATAGTCTCATTAGGGTATGGGTGTAGTATAAATTCATCATGATCCAATAATTTTTTATCACAATTGGATCATTATATTTTTTCTATCCATCTTGATGCATATGGAGTGGGAAAAGTGAAGGAATCAGTTCACAGGACCATTTTTACCAACGAGACCCAGTTTGGAGAAATGGGGTCTCAAACCTTCCAGGAGTGTTTTGAGTCATAAAATGATGTTTTCTAGGGGTAAAACATTTCCTCTTAACAACTACACCTTTTCATCCTATTCTACACCCAAAATATTTCCAACTACGCAAGAATTGTGTCAATCAAAGTCCGTATGCAAAAGTTATGCCACTCAAAAGTTGACCTTCCTATTTTTGCACCTATAGTTTAGGAAGATGATGGGTCAACCCCCATTATTCATGGAAAAGGAGCTAGCCACATGTTTGTGATGTAAAAGACTCTATAAGAGTCTATTTTTTAACTCTAGTTAAGAGTTGAGGTAGTCAAACTTAACTACTATTATGATATCGATCTGTGTTATAATGAAGCCACTAGGAGGAAGAGGCATTCCATTCCTTCAAGAGAATTTTTTCCCATAATTGAGAAAAGATAGCTAGGATAGATAGGAGATAGAGCACACAACAAGGATTTGTGCACTATAGCAGCCCACGGGCCATAGACATTACTTCTTTGTATCTACAGCCATATTTCCAGATGGAGACAGAGAGCGAAGCGACTTCACCTTCCAGTTGGGTTTTCTTCTGAAAGGGTTTATCAAAGAGCATATATTTTGTATTATGTGTGTGTGAGATTATTTTGTCATTATATACTTTTCTGCTTGATTTACTTTTACATGCATGCACTAATTACAGTTAATTTTACAGATTTAGAAATTAAATAAAATTATAATAGTGTAGAATCCCATATTTTAAATATAATATTATCAGATCAATGAGTTTTTGAGTGGAATATCCATGGAATTTTATGGATAAATTGTTCTAAAACAAAGCATTCAAACACAAAGAGGCCTATTCTTGACATGATACTATGTTCAAAAATCTTGAAACAAACATCGTAATATATATGTCGTTCAATGAGTTAGTGAAAAATTGTAAGAAAACAATGAAGCCAAATTCAAACAATATTCCTATCACATAGACTTAACTGAATGACATTCCATTTGCAGAAGAAGAAATTATAACATACGCAGATGAAATTATGTGTATGTGTGTGTGTGTGTTGAAGATGAGACATACATGATGTAGAAAATGAAATTAAAAGAAAAAAAACATCACGTGTAAATCATTGAGAGTGATATCGCCAACACTAAGATCTTGAATAGTTGCAAATGAAAATAAGCCCAAACCCTAAAATCAAGAACATTGTGTGAATCTATCACAAGCTCTACACAAAACTCAAAGACTAAATGAACACTCCAATAGGGAAATGGAAGCCCAAAGAGAGTTGAGTGATCACAAGAATACCTATTTATAATACTAAGGGAGTGAATGTTGGTAGGGAAGGTATCAGAGAGAAGGGTAGTGATCATGATAATAAAGGCATGATTATGGATAGGAAAATTTGACAAGATAGAGAAGGAAGGAAGCAGAGAGGTAGGGAAGATGATAGGGATGTAGATAATGAATATTTTCAGTGCATATGAATTAATTTGACATGTGTTATATCCTATTCCCTTGGCATTATAACATTGATCTTTGCTATATCCTATGTGTTCATTATAATTATCTTGGCGTTGCATTGCTCGACATCATTTGATATTAATACCACTGGCATTATTTTAGAGAAGAAATAAAAATTATATTACCATTATTATTATTGCTACCATATATCATATGGGATTAATAGATCATGCAACTTTATATGTATTGGTATATTGGTACATATATATTGGCATTAATATATTTGACAATGTTATTTTGGAGGAGGTACATTTATATATATTCTTGATTAAGTTGAAATATGAATTAGAAGAAGCAAAGAAGGTGGAGGACATTATGCTCAAACAAATAAAAGAGAAAAGAAGAGAGTGTGAAAAACTAGAAGAATAAATAGTAACCTTGAAGAAAAATATAGATAAAACATAGACTAAATTAAATATGAACCTTCAACATATAAAAGGATTCGAAAATTTGGATGTAATATTAAATTTTGAAAGGTATCCACTTATGAAAGTTGGGTTAGGTTATGAAGGAGAATCTAGTGAAAGTAATACAAAGGACAAAAAGACAATTACTTTTGTAAAGGTTGTCAAGGGATAATATGGCATTCCACATCAGTCTAAGAACAAGAATTTGAGAAACACATATAATCCATAGAAGGGAAAATTGCACCTAACAGCAACAAAGAATCTCTTCCAAGAGATTGCATCAAACCAAAGGAGTGGACAAGTAAACAACGAGCTATCAAAGACCATAATTTTTCAGGAGACAATATTATCAAATGGCAAGAAGGTTCTATCCTCAAGTATCATCCATTACTAGGCATGGAAGCCTTTTCTATGGATATTATTACTATTGCAAAAATATTTTACATAACCCTATGAATTGCAAAGCTTATGTCAGAAAAAATCAACTAAGGAACCCTAGAAGAAGTGAAGTAAAATTTGTAAGCATCAAAACAAACATGAATCTAGACAAGAATCCATTTTCTCCTCGCTTTGATATCACCGAATGTTTCTACTATCAAAATTTTGATCATAAGTCATATGATTTCAAGCTAAAAAATAGTAGTTAACAATCCCACAAAAATTGTAGAATAGAAGAACATAAGTAGTGGAGAAATAAGAAAGAAGAAAAAAAGGTTAATAAGTATGGCCTAGTTCTGTATGCTCAAAATCAAAATAGTCAATGGCACGTGGAAGTTCTTTTTCCACAAATATGAAGATTAAAGTAAGTTTGAATCCTTAGATGAAAACAAAATACGAAATGTCACATTTAGAATTTATGCAGTAGGAATAATTAGAGGAAGGGTACATTCAGTCTAAATAATGGAAAAGGAAAGGCTCACGATGTATTGTTTGTTGAAGAACTTAAAAATAATTTGTTGAGTGTTAGCTAAATGTGTGACAAATATTGTGATGGTGTCTTTAGAGTTCAAGATTGTGAGATCAGATCAACAACAATAGGGAAGGTGTTGGCTAAAGGAGTTCAAACATAAAATAATGTATATATACTAAATGAAGATAATGACGAGTGTTACATCAACAAACAAGATGAGTCTTGGCTATGACATATTATATTGGAGCATCTCAATTTTGATCACATCATTAGGCTTGCTAAAATGAGAGAAGTTAGAGATCTACCAAAGATAAAGAAACCTCAAAACCCTCTCTACAAGTCCTTTCAAATGGAAAAACAAACTTGAACCCCATTCAAGGTTAAGGATAAGTTGTCAAGTAGTAAGCGTATGTAGTTAGTAGATATGGATTTGTGTGGTCCTTCTAGGATAGAAGCACCATGATGATAAAAATATTTCATGTTAGTAATTGGTAATTATTCTAGATCGACATGGGTAGCATTCCTTAGAAATAAGTCAGAATAATTTGATAAGTTCAAAAATTCAAGACACTAGCAGAAAATAAAACAAGGTGTAAGATGAAGTGTATAAGGTCAAACAAAGGAGGTGAATTTACTTCAGATGAGTTTACATTTTTTATGAAATTGGCATAACAAGGTAGCATAATATTGCAAACACACCACAAGAAAATGGAGTTGCAGAGAGACAGAACATGTGTGTACATAAAATGGCCAAAGCCATGATGAAAGAGAGAAATATTCCTCAAACCTATTGGGAAGAAGAAGTTAACATAGTTGTTCATATTCTGAATAAGGCTCATCTTAGACCAAATTGTGAAAAGACACCATATTAATTGTGGCACGATAAACAGACATCTATCAAACATTTTAAAATGTTCGGAAGTAAATGCTACGTAAAAACAATGATGAGAAGTTAGGAAAGTTTGATTCAAGGTCATATGAAAGAATATTTTTGGGGTACTCATAAAAAAATAAAGGATTCACGTGTTATAATAAATGTTTGCATGATATTTTGGATTGTATAGATGTAAAGCTTGATGAAGAGCTACCTAACAAGAAAAAGAACTCATTTTTTATCAATCCTCTATATAATTACCATGACAATGAATAAAATGAAGTACAAGATGAATAATAAAAAAAGGATGAAGACTCGTTCAAAGGGTCCCTCAAGGAATATACAAAAGAATCACCCTGGCAGTCAAATTAGTGGAGATAATAGTGAAGGATCTCAAACAAGGAGGAAACTTGTAGAGAAAATGTAACAGGCTCAAATTTCCATGTTTTCAAATATTGAACCAATAAATTTTGATGAAGCAAGAAAAAAAAACACAGGATAGATTCTATGAACAAGGAGCTAGATTAGATTGAAAATAACGAGACCTGGGAACTAACACCAAGACCAACATGAAAGAATGTTATAGGTTAAAAATGGGTATTCAAAAATAAAATGAATGAATAGGGACAAATTGTTAGAAATAAAGTTAGACTAGTTTGCAAGGGTTACTCATAGGTATAATGTCTTTATTATGAAGAAAATGTTGCACCAGTGACAATATTAGAGGTATTTAGAATGTTTCTTTCCTTTGCGTGTTATAAAGATTTAAAATTGTACTAAATGGGTGTGAAATTTTATTTTATGGAATGGATAAATTGAGGAAGGATATATAGAAAAGTATGATGGTTTCTTATGGTTAGATAATCCTAATGATGTATGCAAGTTAAAGGAGGCATTGTATTGACTTAAAAAAGCACCACAACCTCAATACTCTAGGTTGGACAAGTATATACAAAAGAAGGGTTTCAAGGGAGATGTGACTGATAGTAACCTATAAATAAAGTCCAATAAAGATGAATTAATTGTTGTTGTATATGTTGACAATATTATGTTTGGAAGCAACAAAGGTCATCTAGTAAACATTCAGGGAATTTTGAGGTCTAAAATGGGCCTCCTAAGAAAAATTTACAACAAAATAAACTTTATAAGAACCAATAGGATTCAAGGTGATGATGTCAACCATGGGGGAGGATTCACCATTTTTGGAGTAAAAAAGTAAAAAGATTAAAAAATAAAATAATAAAACTGGTTTTTCAAATAATACTTTGAACTTATCTCCCTAAAGTTTTACTAAAATTTCGAGCGAGAGTACTCATTGGATGAAAATTTTAATTCCTCATCCGAGTACCCATGTTGCATACTTTCGATGGATCCTACTACACAAAAAATGAGAAATAATGATTAGAATCATGTTTTTCATGTATTTCTCATTTTTCATGTGGTAGGATCCATCAAAAGTATGCAACATGGGTAATGCTTAGACGAGGAATCAAATGTTTCATCCAACAAGTGTTTTCACTCAAAATTTGATTAAACCCATAGGGAGATAAGCTGAAAATATGAGTCGAAAAAATATTTTTTTATTTTTCCCTCTAAATTTTGATGATGGAATCTAATCTTAATTTTATTATTTCCACTATTACATTATAATTTCCTTAGGAGGCCCATGTTAGACCTAAAAATTACCCTAATTATGGTTTGTTGAAGAGATGAAGTTTGAGTTTGATATGTCAATGATTGGAGAACTTACCTTTTACCTAGGGCTGAAAATCCTACAAAATCCAAGAGGCATATTCATTTCTCAATATAAATACCTAAAATATATGCTGAAAAAGTTCCAAACGAAAGATTGTAAACTTGTCTCTATCCCCATGGCAATTGGATGCAAGTTATGCACAGATGATGAATCACTTGATGTTGACAAGAAGCTTTATAGATCTATGATAGGAAGTTTGCTATATCTAATATCCTCTAGACCATATATAATGTTGGAAATATTTCAACAATCACCTAAACAAAGTTATGTAATAGCAAAAAAATAGATATTAAGATAGTTGAAATGGACTACAGACTATGGACTGTGTTACCCAAAAGGGAAGAAATTTACATTGACAACATATACGGATGTAGACTCGGTCATTGATGTGGATGATAGGAAAAGTATGATTGGTGATGCAATCTACTTAGGAGAATCACAGGACGCATGGTTAAGTAAAAATCAATCCTCAATATTTCTATCTATAGTAGAATTCGAATACATAACAGTTGTTTCTTGTTGCACACAAGTGTTTTGGATGAAGTAGACTCTACAGGATATGAAGGTGACTTTCATCGAACCAATATCTATTAAATATGACAATACTAGTGCATTAACCATATCAAATAATCCAATGCTTCATTAAAAGGCTAAACATATACCTATAAAGTATCAATTCCTTGAAGAACAAGTGTTGAGAAAACAGTTAATACGGAATACATATCAAAAAAAGAGTAGATAGTAGACATATTTATCAATCCACTAGCAAGAGAACCATTTGAATATGTAAGAGACAAGTTGGGAATAGTCCTTGCTCCCTCTTCTCATTAGGTTGACTACAAAGAGGAGCCTCAAATACTGTAGAGAATATGAAAAGGAATGCATCATCTAAGGAGGATAGTCTATAGAAGCAGCAAGAGGCATATGATTAGAAGCAAAAATTATATGAATAGCAACAATGTTGAAGTGTCAATACTTTGAGGTAGACAGAGAATCGACATGAAAAATCCAGCTTATATTTGCATAAACAGGTCATCTTCAACTAAGTTTGTCATTTAGAGGTTTATTCTTTGATACAAATTTTGTGCAAAAGCGTACATATACGGAAAGTAAATAAGCATTTACAAAATTTATAGCATCATATTTACATATCCAGTCAAAACATTTTTAAAATGAGCCTAGGTCATTGTACACCATTAGAAATTTTCAAAATTATTTACCCTTTGTTCTCTAGATATATATGACCTATGCATAAATTTAATATATTGTATTGCCCTCTTAATCAATTTATAACCTATGAACTATGAAGAAAACAAAACCAGGGATTTATTCAAATATATAAAGTGTAAGCAAATGCGCTAACATCAATTCTAGAGGAGAAAATTCTATACATCTTTATATCTGGTTTCTAAAAGCCTTCATCATGAAGTGTCTTGTGATTGACATCTAAACCATATTCTTTGCATGTTACAAATGAATATATATAAATGCAGGAGTTGTATTCATATGAAGACATCTAGCCTCTATCCAACATCTAAACTTATAGTGAAATCAATGAAAGTTATAGCATAATGTTGATTCAACTTCTATCATGAAGAAAATCATCAAATTGGTTCTATGTTCAAAAGGACGACATTTGATCAAGCTACATTGTTGCATTGAAGTCAAAGTCTATGCAAGAAGTATGTATTTGACTCATCTTTGGAAAAAAATTAGTAAGCATTTCAGCTCCATTATTATGATTACAAAGAATTGAATGCTATATATATTGATGTTATATTTATGACCTAAACTCATGTATACAAATGATGAATGTATAAAGTTTTGAAGTGTATTTGTCATCAAATGAAGAAATTCCTTGATGCTCTTCAACAATATGGTTGGACATAATCAAATTTATAAATAATATGTTCATCAAATGAAGATCCTTAGTATCACAAGGATATGTAGGATCAATTCGTCATGATCTAATCATTGTTCTAAAATAAAGCATTCAAACACAAAGGCCTGTTATTGATATGAAAATATCTTCAAAAATCTTGAACCAAAGATCTTAATGCAAATGTCATTCAATGAGTTAGTCCAAAGGTTCAAGTAAATAGTGAAGCAATATTCCTATCGGAAAAACTTAACTGAATGACATTTCATTTGCACAATAATAAAATATACCATATGCATAGGTTATTATCTATATATCTGGAAGAAGAGACATACATGTTGCAGAAAATGAAAAAAAAGAGAACATCACTAGTGCAAACCATTGAGAAAGGTATCACTAGCACTAAGATCTTGAATAACTACAAATTGTTGGGTTGTGTTATATTCTTTCCACATAGTTAACAGGGGGTTTGAGGGGTACCTGTAACCCCACTTTATGG
>APFE031148489.1:0-28904 GCA_000404065.3 Pinus taeda | reverse complement strand
TTTCTAATTTTACATTAACTTTACTAAAGTCACTTTAAAGTTAGACTTTAGTAACTTTATCTCTTAAAGTCACTTTTAAATTAGTTCTAACTTTATAAAAATTATAAAGTTACTTTAGGAGAAAAATTAAATTCTTTTGGACACTTTTCCCTAGGCCAAAGATAAAAGCCTTAGGGAAGCACCTATCCTCTGGTACCAAATTTCAACATACGGGAAGGCAGAATAATATCTATTCCTATGATACAACCTATCTGATTGCACCTAGTCTCCTTGAAACACACAGATCAACAGAACAAGTAGGAAGTGGTGTCTTCTCCTTAATTAATATTGGGTGCTTTTGGAACTTGGAAGTCCATGTATCATTATCTAGATTCACATCTTAGCTTACTACCATCTTCCTTTGGGAAGGAACATAGATCTTCTAAGCTTTAGAAGACTCATTGTACCCAACTAAAATACCCTCCAAGTTGGAGGGTTCAAGCTTCATCCTCTACTCCTATGGAACATGAATATAAAGTAGACTCTCAAACACATTGAAATGAAAAACATATGGTTTCTCCCTTCTGAAGGCTTCCTTGGGAGTATTTTCCATCAACACCTTGTATGGACACCTATTTAGTATGTAGATTGCAATATAGCAAGATTCTACCCAAACAAACATGGGAAAATCTAAGTCATGAACCACATATTTAGCAGTCTCTACTATAGACTTGTTCTTCCGCTAAAAAAAAGCCATCCTTTTGCAAATTTTATAGTATTGTCATCTCTCTCTTGATCCATACCTTTTAGCAAAAGGGAATCAAAGTCATTAGAGGCATCCATGCCTCCATAATGCAATCCTAGTACCTTGATTATCCTAAATGATTGGTTCTCAAGAAGAGCTATGAACTCTTGGAACCTACTGAAGGCCCCATCTTTGGTCTTCCTAAAATATATTTAAGTTTTCTTGGAAAAATCATCAGTGAAAGTAACATAATACATATCACATGTTTGTAAAGTTGATGACATGGATCACATACATTTGAATAGACTAAATCAAGAATCCCTCTAGATCTATACTTTATGCTTAGGAAAGAAACCTTGACATGATTATTGACTGCATATTGCTTGCACACCTCTCTCTCCTAGACCTTGAAGTCAAAGAATCCATCCACCATTTTACTGAAAATAAGTAGGGACCCATAGTCTAAGAGATTAAATCTTTTGTGCTAGACCTCACATAGATTGTCACTACTGGTCAATAAATCTCTGTGCTTCATTGGATTTGCTAGTAGTTTGTAAAGGACACCCTCCTTGACTCGTTGGCCAACACTTGATTAGAATCAAGGTTCAAACATTTGTTGATTACTCCCAGCTAACACTTGTGTTTCCTTGGCACTCCCAGCTAACACTTCCTTGCATGCATTGGCACATCTTGGCCGCATGTCACCCTAGAACTTTAGTATTCCTTAGCATTTCCAAGCATGCCTTGTAACTCCTCCTTAACACACTTGGAACTCACGGACACTCCATGACACACACTCTTATTCCTTCATTTCCATGCATTATGAACTAGTGCTCCCTTATGTTTCCCTAGCACTCCCTAACACTCCTTGGCACACATTGGCACACCATGGCACTTGTCACATCTTAGCAGGATTTCCTAGCATTCCATCGTCTATTGGCACTTTTTATCATACATTTTCACTCCCTCCTTAGCACACTATAGCTTGTTAACACTCCCTGTCACACATGCACATTCATTCATTTACATGTAATTGAAACGAGTCCTCCCTTGTGTTTCCTTGGCAATCCCTAGCATGTGTTGGCACCACATCCTAGAACCTAGCACACATTGGTATGCCTTAGAACTTGGCATGTCTTCACATGCCTAACATTTCTTGGAACTTTATAACATGTGTTAGCACTTCCTGAAATTCCCTGCACATCTTGGCGCTCCCTATTTTTCATGCCCTCATAGATAGCCTTACTTTTTTTGTGACTTGGGAACCCAACCAAGTCATTGAAAAAATAGTGTTGTGCCTAGACCAAAGTCTCCCTTTGTCTGAAACTTCTTTTTCCATCCTCTTATCACAATCCTAGGCTTTACTCCTACAAGTCCTAATATGGAATTATCCTAACACACTTCATCCATGGGACACCTCAAATTCACTGACACTCCCTGGCATAATCTCTTATTCATTCATTTCCATGCATTTTGACCTAGCTTTCCCTTATGATTCCCTGACACTCCCAAACAATTCTCGGCATGCATTGAAACTATTTGGCGTATGTCAGCACATCTTTTCATTCCTTGGCAAGCCATGGCACTCCTTAATTATCATGCCCTCATAACCACCCTTATTTTCGTTTAGACTTAGGAACCCAACTAAGTCCTGCCTCGACCACAACAACTTTACCAAGTTACATTTACTACAACTAGACTATGCCTCATTCCCCTAATGGCCTATAACTCATCTTAGTCTTCTAATGTCCAATATTAACTCATCCCACTTAACAAGTTATCAATTCAAAGCTCACATCCAACTATGCCCATAAAACAACTAAGAAACATAGTTTACATCTTCACATGCCATAACATCTGGAACATATAACAATCCATTGGAACTACATAGCACACATTATCATCCCTTGCATTCCTTGGCATGATTTGTCACTCCCTAACAGACCCTACCACTACCTAACATGCCCTAACACTCTAGCATGCCTTGGCACTTCCTAGCATATAACCTTGTTACTCCCTCCTTAACACAATTGGAACTTGCTCACACTCCCTATCACACTCTTATCCGTTCATTTCCATGCATTTTGAACTATTTCTCTCTTGTGTTCTTGTGGCACTCCCTGTTATAGCTCCAAAGCTCACCCTTGATATTTGTGATGCTCCATTTATGGCCTAGGGCAACCCCTCTTTCCAAACCTGGTCCAAATGCTTAAAAAAGCAGTGTTTTACTCCCTATACGCGACATTGCCCTAAGATAAACATGTGTGTACACGGGTCCGGGTATAACCAATCCGCGTATATGTCTTAAACACTTAGAAAAATTAAATTTCCTTAATTTCGGGTGGAGATCACGGGTTTTACCTATTGATTACCTATTAGTTCCCGTGGCCCAACTGTTCCCAACGAATTCCCAACTAAAAAACTACTTTGGGAGAAGTATAAAGGCTTCAATGGGAAGGCCTAAGGGAGGAGAGAATAGAGAGAAAATTACTCTGCTAAGATTATCCTTGATCAGGTCTAAAGATCCTTGCGCTTCCAGCACTCCCCCCATTACAGGAAATCCTTGTTTCCTTGAGCTTTAATGTTATTTCACTAGTTGAGATATCTTTCTATGAGTCATGGAAGGAGCCTTTTGAAGACTTGGGATTAGATGGAACCGTCCTCCAGATCCATTTAATCCCAAGTCTTCAAAAGGCTCCTTCCATGACATACAAAGATATCTCAACTAGTGAAATAACATCAAAGCTCAAGGAAACAAGGGTTTCCTGTAATGGGGGGAGTGCTGGAAGCACAAGGATCTTCAGACTTGAACAAGGATAATCTTAGCAGAGTAAATTTATCTCTATTTTCTCCTCCCTTAGGCCTTCCCATTGAAGCCTTTATACTTCTCCCAAAGTAGTCTTTTAGTTGGGAATTCGTTGGGAACAGTTGGGTCATAGGCACTAATAGGTAAGCAATAGGTAAAACCTGTGATCTCCGCCTGAAATTAAGAAGATTTATTTTTTTAAGTGTTTTAAGACATATATGCGGGTTGGGTATAGCCGGACCCGCATACACACGTGTTTAGCTCAGGCCAATGTTGTGTATAGGGAGTAAAACGTTGTTTTTTAAGTATTTGGACCAGGTCTGGAAGGAGGGGTTGCCCTAGGCCATAAATGGAGCGTCACAAATATCAAGGGTGAGATTTGGAGCTATAACACTCCCTGACACACATTGGCACACCCTAGGACTTGGCACATCTTGACATGTCGCCCTAGCACTTTTGTATTCCTTAGAACTACCTAGCATACCTTGCCACTCCCTCCTTAGCACACCTAGAATTTGCTGACAATCTCTGTCACATACTCTTATTCATTCATTTCTGTGCATTTGAAGCTAGTTCTCCCTTGTTTTTCCCTGACACTCCATAACTCTCCCTAGCATGAATTGGCACACCTTAGCACCTAACACATCTTGGCATGTTTCCCTGGCCTCTAGAATTCCTTATCACTGCTTAGCATACCTTGTCACTCCCTCCTTAGCACACCTTGAAATCATTGACACTTCCTGTCACAAACTCTTAATCTTTCATTTGCATGCATTATTTTCACCTAGTGTTCCCTTGTGTTTCCCTAATGCTCCCTAACACTTCCTAGCACTAGTTGGAACACCTTGGAACCTAACACATATTGGCTACATGTCGCTCTGGCACGCTAGAATGATTTAGCGCTACTTAGGATACCATGTCACTCCCCTCTTACCACACTTGGAACTCATTGAAACTCCCTATCACACACTCTTATTCATTCATTTCCATGCATTTTGACCTAGTGCTCCCTTGCGTTTCCCTAGCACTCACTAACACTCAACACACATTAGCACACCTAACTACAATGAGTTTCACTAACAATCAATCCAAAAACCCTTCCAAAGTCTAGCTAGTATTAGGGTTAAGTTTATTGTATAGTGTTCAGTGTGAAAATATTACTAGGTGTTTTTATCGCATTAGTTGGAAGGTGGCTAAGCCACAAACATGATGGTAAGGTTCTTGAATCTTGGACTGTAAAACTAACCAACAAACATATGACTAAGATCTTTGGGAAATTGTTGTTCCCTAAAGAGATTCATGGTAGTGATTTTCCCATTGCACTAGAACCGAGAACTCGATTGTTAATTAGATGTATAGAAGTGGTAGTTTGATGCAGCAAATGTCAAATGTACAGTTCAACAACGTGATGGAGGCTTACATCTAACATCATAATTCAGTTTGTTATCTTCGTGGTGCAACCTCCATGATGTCCAAGTGTGACACCCTCCTTGCAATAACACTCTTCGAGTAGTTACCTAGTGACTTCCTTGCCTTTGATTGCCCTCTCCTCATCATGTTCTGATCCAAGTGGCTCCAGAGACACACTTAGGACAAAGAGGGCTTATGGAAGCTCGAAAATCAAAGTGACCAGAATGATTTCAAACTAGAACCAAAGTGTAGATCTCGTTGTCCTGGTTGTGGTGGTGTGAATGGTTTGTCAAACTGAGTTCGTATGTGAAAGTTAGGAGAAGTCCAAGTTCAGGTTGACTTTAGTGACTAGGTGGGCTTAAGGAGGTTGTAATTTGGACAAAATTCGGCCAACCTGGGCCAGATTCTAGGTGAATTTGTGCCCTGATTAATTTGTCTCCTATGGTCAAATTTCGAATTTTCAAAAATGGCCAATTCGTTTTTTGTTTTATAGCAAAAAAATATATTAAAATGGGTGGCGAGACATGACCCCTACCACCCCCACTAGGACTCAAATACAAAATTTAAATAATTTTGGGTCGACAGTCCATGATCCGCGCCGACCCCCAGCCACCACACAAATAAAATTTATTGGGCTGGCAGCCATGACCTCGCTGGACCCTCCTCCAAACTCCCTTAACCATAATGTAATATGGGGTGGGCACGGTGGACCCGACCCACACCCAACCACTACCATACAACAGGTGTAGAGGGAGTCACTATTGAGGAATTACTTGCTATGGTATACATGCTTTGACATCGCTGTCTTCTCTAAACTTCCATCCCATGCTTCCTCTTCTTCGAACTGGACATCTCTGTTGATTATGACCTTCTTGGTTAATGGATTGTAGAGTTTGTAGACCTTGGATTCATCACTGTATACAACAAATATACATTTCTCTCCTTTTCTATCCAACTTCTTCCAAAACTCATCCGGGACATGTGCATATGCCACACATCCAAACACTCTCATGTGAGTGACACTATGCTTTCTTCCACTCCATGCCTCTTTAGGAACTATGTTATGGACACTTTTGGTTGGACATCTGTTCAAGATAATGTTGCACAAGTGACAACTTCAGCCCAATAATAATTTGGCAAATGCTTTGCATTCAACATACTCCTTGTCATCTCCATAATGGTCTTATTCTTCCTCTCCGCTTGTAACATCCCTAATTAGCCATGGCTAATTGGAATATTTGATTTTGCTCAATTTTTGCCTTCTGTAGTTATTTGTAAATAAAAAAGTGAGGCTTTAGAACAAAAAGTCACTTCCTAGTAGCACAACATTGTGACTTAAAGGGGAGCCAAGGGGGCCAAAGTGGGACGCAGAAATGGAGCCTATGCAGACACATGGAGAGACTGCGTAGGAGGGAAGGAACACGTGGCAAGAGGGGAACCATGTAGTAAGAGGTGAGCCTTGGGATTGAGAGAGGCAAAGCCTATAAAAGAGAGAGGAGTCCCCTCATTTTGATCATTCAATTATGTGCATTTTGAGCTAGTTGTTTCGACTTCTGAGCACGTTGGTTGTTTAGCTGGTCTGCAACACTATTTAGTGCATTGAGTGTCTCCGGGGGACTTCGAGTGCCTGCTCGGGCAAGGTATTTCCATCGATATTTCATTAGTATTTTTATCAACATTTCAGCAGCAACTTCATCAGCATTTTGGAGGACTGCGTAGTGCTTGGAGAGGGACACAGTTCTTTTTGGTTGTAGTGCTGGATTGGGGTTTTGCAGGTGGATTTATGCTGGGAGATTGAGCATGGTTCTAGCTCTTGTCTCATTGGAGGGTTTTTGGCAGGGTTTCAGGCCGTGTTTCAGGCAGAGTTTAGAGGGGTTTTCTTCAGTGGTAGCGCAGGGCATTGAGGAACTATGTAGAACCCCAAGAGGGTGTTTTTGGGGGCTCGACCATTCTAGGAAAGATTTCAGGGTTTTTCTGGGTTTCTTGAGTAGAGCCTAAATTGAGAGTTTCAGCTTTTCCATGGAGGGGAGCAACCCAAAATCATCATTTTTTTCTAGCAGCAATAGCAGCATCCACGCAGAGAGGCCATTCTTGTCATTCTGAGAGTATTTCTTCACTTGCCTTTTGCAAGTCAAGGTGCCATCTGTCTGATCACCTCTTGTACTCATTTATTGCTCAGTATAATAAAATGGCTTAGCATTTCTCATTGTGTTTCTTGTGTATCTGCTTATATTTCCTGTTTACATTATTATACGATGTTCCACTGTTATTTTATCACTTCTGGGTTATTATATAATTTGCACATATTTGGTTGGAGGTTTTGTTGGGGTTTGAGGAATATTTTTGATTAGGAATATTACAGTGGTATCAGATCATAGATCTGGCTCAGCCTGTGGAGCTAGCAATCTATGACACCGAGGGAAAAATCCTATATCTGTTACAGAGGTTAGAGATACAAAGACACTGGGCGTAGGTTGGAGAACACTTACGGAGAGGGACACTGTGTTCATGTGGTGGACGCAGAACAGGAGGAGCCTATGGTAGACGAGAACAGAGAGAGCCAATAGTGGACGCAGAATAGATGGCCGACGAGGATGGGAAGAGATTTGCAGATATGCTCCTCAAATAAATGCAGGATCTGTCGAGGCAGATTGAGGTGATGGGGCAGAGATTCACGACAGTAGAGGCTAGACAGCGTTGGAGCCCATGAGTTTTCAGATTGGTGAGGGATCAGGTGCATCCCATCACTTGCCAGAGCAGCGTGATACTGTGCAACAGGTGGCCTCACATGCCCCTACACGCTCTACCATGCCCACTTTCTTAGGAGCAGACACGGGGGTTGTAGCCATGCAGGAGGCAGAGCCTGGACATATGGGTGATTATTTTGCAGAGTACCAGGCCTATGGAAAGGAGTTCAGGGAAGCCCTCTCATTCAGAGATTTTGTTTAGCTCCAGCAGGATAGTAGACCCCACGACCATCACAGAGGGTACTAGCATTACCATGATGGAGACACTCACCATGCAGTGAGTAGATTCCACTTTCCTACGTTTGATGGCTCATCAAATAGTTCAGTAAAGTCTTGGGTAGAGAAGCTGGACATTTATTTCCAGATTAACCAGATATCAGAGGCAAAGGCCATCAAGGTGGCAACATTGCATTTGGATGGCGAGGCCCAGGATTGGTGGTTTCATGGGATGGTTACACTGGGGCACTCCACAGTGACGACATTTGCCGAGTTTACCAGGAAACTGATGGAGCGATTTGATTGAAGGGATCCCTGGTAGCATTTTGTTGAGTTGACGAGGCTCAAACAATCAGGGAGCCCAGAGACCTACATTGCAGATTTCTTGAGGGTCTCCGTCATGGTGCCAGACCTATCCATGGCACGGAGGGTCTATATGTATGTTGAGGGGTTAGCAGAGCCTGGACATTAGAGCAGGAGGCAGAGCCCAGACATATGGGCGATTATTTTGCAGAGTACCAGGCCTATGGGTAGGAGTTCAAGGAAGCCCTCTCATTCAGAGATTTTGTTTAGCTCCAGCGGGATAGTAGACCCCGCGACCATCACAGATGGTACCGAAATTACCATTATGGTGACACCCATCATTCAACGAGTAGATTCCACTTTCCTACATTTGATGGTTCATCAAACAGTTCAAAAAATTCTTGGGTGGAGAAGCTGGACATTTATTTCCAGCTTAACCAGATGTCGGAGACAGAGGCCATCAAGGTGGCAACATTGCATTTGGATGGTGAGGCCCAGGATTGGTGGTTTCATGGGATGGTTACAATAGGGCACTCTAGAGTGACGACATATGATGAGTTTACCAGGACACTGATGGAGCGATTTGATCGGAGGGATCCAGAGCAGCATTTTGTTGAGCTGACAAGGCTCAAATAGACAGGGAGCCTAGAGACCTACATTGCAGATTTCTTGAGGGTCTCTACAATGGTGTCACACCTATCCATGACACGGAGGGTCTACATGTATGTTGAGGGGTTAGCAGAGCCATTTCGGGGTTTAGTCCGGTCCACTAAACTAGCCACACCCTAGGACGCTATTAACAGGACCCAAGACTTACATGATGTCTTACCCAGGTCCCAGACACCTTACCCCTAGAGATAGACTTTTCAGTCTAAGGAGAAGGATGTGAGGGTTCCTCCTCCAAAGGGGAATCTAGGACAAGTACATCTTGATAACGATGCTAGGAGGGAGTTGAAGAAGAAGCGGGTTTGCTTCACCTGTAAGGAGCCATGGGCACTAGGACATAGATGTGCTGCTGGCAAAGCACAATTTTATTGAGGTCTTCTCCGAGAGCAGTGGAGAAGAGGATGATGAGGAGGATGTGGAGGTGGGAGATAGCCATGTCATACAGGGACCTTTCCCACCTCCACCACTAGCAGCAGGTGGTGCATCTTTTCCACCCACCAGAGGGGCCCTTGTAGCGTTGCGAGGAGTTCCCAAGTATCTGATGCTACGCGTATGAGGGACAATACGTGGCCAGTGCGTATCAGTTTTGGTTGACAGTGGGGCAACCCACAACTTCATCAATGCATAGATGGTTGAGTGGAGAGGTATTCAGATAGAGAGCTTCGATGGGTTTTCAGTCTTGGTCCTAGGAGATCAGACCATGACGTGTGCATGTTATGTTCCAGAGCTTTCAGCGACAATGGGAAGTTACACATTGACTAACCACTTTTTCGTGGTCGATATCCCAGACACCAACATGATACTAGGTTTTCAGTGGCTTATCACTCTAGGGAAGGTCACAATAGATTGGAAGACCCTAGAGATGGAGTGGGATGATGAGAAGGCAAGGAGGCATGAGAAGATATGGGGACAACACACATATCCGCCTTAGACTGTGTTGGCTCATCGGATGGAGGTAGTCTTCCGGAAGGGAGACATAGAGTGGGCAGTGGAACTGCGTGAATCAGAGGTAGGGACTATAGGGCAGACGGTACATCCAGAGATACAGTCCATCCTTGATCGGTATGCCATAGTGTTTGGGGAGATTCCACCAGGACAGCTACCGGATTGGGGGTTTGAGCACATTATCGAGCTTGAGAAGGGCATTCAGGCAGTGATCACCACCCCTTATAGGCACCCCAAGGCATATTAGGATGAGATTGAGTGGGATATCCAGGAGTTGTTGGAACTTGGGCACATTCGATCGAGCATGAGACCTTTTGCTTCTTCTGTGGTGTTGGTGATGAAGAAGAACGGTACATTGAGGATGTGCATTGACTACAGGGCCCTGAACAAGAAGACCTTGAAGAACAGGTACCCCATACCAAGGATTGATGAGTTGATGGACGAGTTGAGGAGAGCACGATTCTTCTCAAAGATTGATTTCAGATCTGGGTACCATCAGATTAGCGTGAGGGAGTAGGACATTCCCAAGATCGCCTTCAGGTGTCACTATGGGAACTTTGAGTTCTTGGTGATGCCTTTTGGGCTAACCAACGCCCCCGCTACATTTCAGTCCTGCATGAATCACATCTTCCATAGTCACTTGAGGAAGTTTGTGTTGGTATTCTTTGATGACATTCTCAATTACAGCAAGACTTGGAAGGAGCATCTCCAGCGCATTGAGATGGTATTGCATATCTTACAGGAGAAATAGTTCTATGGACATATCATAGGAGTGGATGGAGTGAGAGTCCACGAGGAGAAGATTAGGGCCATCAAAGAATGGCCGGAGCTGAGAAATGTGACGGAACTTCAAGGGTTCATTGGCATTTGTGCCTACTATTGGAAGTTCGTCAAAGGTTTCTCGCAGCTTGCTACACCCTTAACAGATTTGACGAGGAAGGGGGCATTCAGTTGGTCAGATACAACGCAGCGAGCCTTTGATAGGCTCAAGGAGGTTATGAGCAGTTGCCCAATGCTTGCATTCCCAGATTTTGTACAACCTTTGGTTTTGGAGTGTGATGCATCGGGAGAGGGGATCGGCATAGTGTTGATGCAGGGAGGTCATCCTATAGCCTTTGAGACTCGGAAGCTCCTTCCGCATGAGAGGTTGTATTCTATATACGACAAAGAGATGCTAGCCATCATGCATGCATTGGTTAAGTACCAACAGTATCTGGTGGGTAACAGGTTCAGGGTGAGGACTGATCACAACAGCCTCAAGTTCTTTTCAGAGCAGAAGCAACTACAGGAGAGGCAGCAGAAGTGGATTAGCAAGATCCATGCATATGACTTTGACATTGAGTATGTCAAGGGTAAGAACAACATGGTAGCAGATGCCCTTTCACGTAGACCAGCCACGTTGCCTCTTATGAGTTTGGATACAGAATGGAGGGCTCGACTCTTAGTAGAGTACTCCAAGGAAAGGTTTGCATGTGAGGTTCTCGATGGGCAGGTGGCAGATGACAAGTACAGGGTGGTTGATGAGATCATCTAGTACAGGGACCGAATCTTCTTGACTGAGGGGTCTCAGCTCAAGAATAAGATACTCCAAGCATCGCATGATCCACTGTTGGCAAGACATCAGGGGTTTACCAAAACCTACAGGGCCATTAGGGAGAGGTTCTCATGGAAGGGTCTCAAGGAGCACATACTCCAGCACATCCGGGAGTGCGATATTTGCCAGAGGAACAAGGGAGAGATGAGCCATCCCGTGGGATTATTGCAGTCTCTTCCCATTCGGGAGAGGAAATGGGAGAGTATTTCGATGGACTTCATCACAGGGTTGCCCATGGTACAGGGCAAGGGTTGTATCTTTGTCGTCATTGATCAACTGACGAAGTACACACACTTTTTTGCCATATCCGCACACTATACAGCAACACAGGTGGCCGAGCTGTTCTTCAAAGAGATCTTCAGGCTACATGGTCTTCCTAAGACCATCGTCAATGACAGGGATAACCGTTTCATGGGCAGGTTTTGCAAGGAGCTTTTCCATCGGTATGTCAACATTCTATGCCTTATATGGGTATCATCCTCTATCTTTTGCTGACGTGATGTTTGGTGACAGCAGGGCTCCTAGAGCCAAGATTTGGATCCAAGAGAGTCAGGATATTCTCCGAGCTCTCAAGGATAACATGGCTACAACACAGAACTAGCAGAAGCTGTATGCCAACAGGGGTCGGGTGGAGAGATAGTTCGAGGTGGGGGACATGGTCTACCTATGATTACAGCCATACCGACAGTCGTCACTAAAGCAAAAGGGAGCTGAGAAGCTCAAGATCCCCTTTTATGGGCCGTAGAGGGTGATTCACAAGGTTGGACAGGTTGCATATGAGTTGGAGCTGCCCCAAGGCAGTAGAATTCATAACATTTTTCATGTATCGTGCCTAAAAAAGGCATTGGGGCAGCAGGTGATAGTGACAGATGAGCTACCACCCATGGATGACGAGGGGCATTTGGTATTGCAGTCGGAGGCTATCATTGATACCAAGGAGAGGCAGCTACGGAACAGGACAGACTGAGAATTCTTGTTGAGGTGGAAGAATTTGCCGGATGAGGATGCCACTTGGGAGAATGAGAAGATCTTGCAGCATCCATCACTTTAGTTGCTTGAGGACAAGCAACATTTTGCCGGGGGAGACTGTAATATTCCTAATTAGCCATGGCTAATTGGAATATTCGATTTTTTTCAATTTTTGCCTTCTGTAGTTATTTGTAAATAAAAAAGTGAGGACGGGGGACATAACTCACTTTTAGAATAAAAATTCACTTCTTAGTAGCACAATGTTGTGACTTAAAGGGGAGCCAAGGGGGCCAAAGGGGGACGCAGAAATGGAGCCCACGTAGACACATGGAGAGACTGTGCAAGAGGGAAGGAACACGTGGCAAGAGGGGAACCACGTAGGAAGAGGTGAGCCTTGGGATTGTGAGAGGCGAAGGCTATAAAAGAGAGAGGAGCCCCCTGATTTTGATCATTCAATTATGTGCATTTTGAGCTAGTCGTTTCGACTTCTGAGCACGCTGGCTATTTACCTGGTCTGCAACACTGTTTATTGCATTGAGTGTCTCCATTCAGAGATCTCACCCTTAACCCTGGCGGACTTCGAGTGCCTGCTTGGGCAAGGTATTTCCATCGATATTTCAGTAGTACTTTTATCAGCATTTCAGCAGCAGTTTCATCAGCATTTTGGAGGACTGCGCAGTACTTGGAGAGGGATGCAGTTCTTTTTGGTTGTAGTGTTGGATTGGGGTTTTGTAGGTGGATTTATGCTAGGAGATTGAGCAGGGGTCCAGCTCTTGTCTCATTGGAGGGTTTTTGGCAAGGTTTCAGGCCATGTTTCAGGCAAAGTTTAGAGGGGTTTTCTTCAGTGGCAACGCAGGGCATTGAGGAACTGTGTAGAACCCCAAGAGGTTGTTTTTCAAGGGTGAACCATTCCAGGAAAGCTTTCTGGGTTTCTTGAGTAGAGCCCGAATCTAGAGTTTCAGCTTTTTCCAAGGAGGGGAGCAACCCCAAATCATCATTTGTTTTCTAGCAACAGTAGCACAACAAGAACATCCACGCAGAGAGGCCATTCTTATCATTCTGAGAGTATTTCTTCACTTGCCTTGTGCAAGTCGAGGTGCCATCTGTCTAATCACCTCTTGTACTCATTTATTGCTTAGTAAAATAAAATGGCTTAGAATTTCTCGCTGCGTTTCTTGTGTATCTGCTTATATTTCCGGTTTACATTATTATATGTTGTTCCACTGTTATTTTATCACTTCTGGGTTATTATATGATTTGCATATATTTGGTTTGAGTTTTTGCTGGTGTTTGAGGAATATTCTGGGTTAGGAATATTACATCGCTACACCATTTTGCTGAGATGTATATCTTGTTGTAAGTTGCTTGTGAATTCCATGCTCCCTACAAAATCATAGGAAATCATTTAAGATGTATTCGCCACCTTTGTCAGTCCTAAGGACTTCGATGTAGTGTCCACTTTAATTCTAAAAAAGAGCTTTGTATTGGCAAAAGTGCTTAAACACTTCAATTTTCTGTTTGAGCAGATATACCCATCTCTTCTTTATGTAGTCATCTATGAAGGTCAATAAATAATGGCTACCACTAATTGATGGTGTCTGCATTGGGCCACATAAATCTGAGTGGAAAATCTCCAAAGGTGCATTTTCCCTTATTGACTTTCCTATTGGAAACGTCTCTCTATGTTGCTTGCCCAAGATGCATAGGTTGTCTAGTTTTTCTATGAGTGGTAATCCCTTCACCATGCCTTTCCTATGCAACAAATTCAAACCTCTTGAAATGTCCAAACCTCAAAAGTTGATATGTCCAAATCTCAAATGCCATAACCAATTTTCATCTTTGACCTCTGCTTGATAGTTCACTTGTATGACAGCTGCATCTTTTCTTCCATCCTCTTGTGAGTTCATTGATAGTTTTTCTTGTGCACCTTCTTCTTTCAAATATGTTCTTATCTTTAGGGAAAACATTCTATTGTTTTCCATATGAACCTTTGCAATCAGTTGTCTACTTGGAGGCATATCCAAAATTGTGCACACATCATTTTTGTAAAAGACATTGTAGCACTTTTGCATGAGTTACCCAATTCTTATGAGATTATGCTTAAGATCAGGGACAAAGTAGACATCTTAGATGTACTTCTTCTCCCCCTTCTTTGTTAGGATATTAACTCTTCCTTTTTCCCATGGCAGAGAGTTTTCTATCCGTCCCTAATGTCACTTCAGATTTCACACTTTCATCTAGATTGGAAAACATTTCTATGTTCCCTGACATGTCGTTGCTACAACTTGAATCTAGATGAAATATATCACTTTGTCTTTCTTCTGCTACATTAAAAGCTAAAAACATGCTATCATGGTTCTAATTTTTTTTTGAGAAATTTACACTTGGTTTGTTACTAATGTCATATTTCTTCTTTCTAAATTCATTTTCATAATGACCATACTTCTTGCAGTGATGACATTGAACTTGAGATTTATCATACCTCTGACCTTGTGCTTGATTTTGGCCTGGGCCCTAACTTGGATTTTGATTAGTCCCACTTCCACTTGTGCTTGAAGGGCTGCTTCTTCCACTTCTGTGTGGGTTTCTTCCTCTTCCTCTAGCATATGATCTTGCTCTGCCTCGACCTTGACCAGAGGAAACTTTTGCCTTGAAAGCATGCTCCAATGAGAAGCTTGTTGCAGTGATGCATGAAGCTCATCCACTGAAAACTATGAGAGATCCTTTGTCTCTTCTATTGCCACAACAATGGCATCAAAACTTGTTGGAAAACTTCTCAAAACTTTCTCAACTATGCTCCTTTCTTCAAATGTCTCACCATGAGACCTAATTTGAGTAACCAACCCAATAACATGTGTAAGAAATGAGTCCACATTCTCAGACTCTTTCATACAAAATGTTTCAAAATATCGTCTCAACATTTGCAGTTTTGCTTTCTTAACTTTTGCCATGCCTTGGTAGGCTGTCTGGAGGGTGTCCCATGCTTGTTTGGACTTCGTTGCCACTGCAACACTTGGGAAAATACTTTCATGAACTGCTTAAAAAATGTAGAAGAGGGATTTTGCATCCTTTTTTAACATTTGCAGTTTTGCTTTCTTAACTTTTGCCATGCCTTGGTAGGCTGTCTAGACGGTGTCCCATGCTTGTTTGGACTTCGTTGGTACTGCAACCCTTGGTAAAATACTTTCATGAACTGCTTAAAAAATGTAGAAGAGGGATTTTGCATCCTTCTTCCTATTTTCCCTCAACAAATCTCTTTCTGCTTGAGACAAGGCATTGTATGTTGTTGCATATGTTGTTTCTTGAAAGCCATTCTCCACCAAATCCCAAATGTCTTGAGATGAAAACAAGGCATTTATTGTAATAGCCAAATAATCATAATTTTTGCCATTAAATTGAGGTATCTGAGGATCAGTCAATTTTTCCATTTCTGAGTGAAAGAAAACACTTTCTACGTTTCAAAAATTCTGCCCTCAAAACAAATTTTAATTACTAGTAAAAACACTTGTTTTTTTGCTAGAAATTTTACCCACAACAAAGAGTAAAACAAAAGAGGTGGTAAATTTACTGGTGAAAGATTAATACCATAACAGAACAAGCCACACTTTATATTATATGTCAAAACATAAGGAAACACATTCAATTAATACCATAACGAAACAAGTCACACTTTATATTATATGTCAAAACATAAGGAAACACATTCACAATAAATTTGCTGCGATTTAACCCATTTTCCCGCACCCCACACACACCAATATTTAATATTTCCTCCACGATTTTCTCCTCACTACCTCAAAGACTTTCTCACTCTTTCACTTGCCCAACATACAAAATGACTTTTACATCCATATTTATCTCAACATACAAATTTGACATTAATACATGAAAGAGTTACATAATAAATGGTTTTCTAAACTTGCACGTGTTGTGGAGTGTGAGAAATAGTGAAAGAGTGAATGCTCCTCGATACTTATTTACTAAACTTCATTAAATGCCTTAACTTATGTGCTGTGTTGGGCAATAGTGGCGTGGAGTGTGGGCAACAGTGGCAGAGTGAATGCTTGTCGATACTTATTTACTAAACTTAATTAAATGCTTTAACCTCTGTGTTGTGTTGCGAAATAGTCTTCACTGTACTTCTTCTCTCACTTGAGTCATTTTACCTCCAAAGTATGTTTAAAGCGGTGATTGGGATTAATATTTCCAACAAAGAATGCATGGCCACTTTCAAAACGTCAACAATAAAGATCTCCTCTCTCACGAGCCATGAAGCACAACCAATGACTCCCCATGATCCCACCCATGAAGCACAACCAATCACCCCCCATGATGCCACCACCTCAGCCCTTACCATGGTCATTACTTGAGCTTCAAGTCCAAGATATATAAGTTTACCTTGTGATATTGCTTTATTTTACATTTTATAATTTTTAAATCCCGTCTCTTTGTATTTTATATAAAAATAAGGTGAAGAATGGTAAGAATGGTATAACACCCCAATGACTATGTGGTTTATCTTAATTTTAGGGTAGATGCTATGTGGTTTATCTTAGTTTTAGGGCACATCTACCCTTACTTTATGAATCCTATACCCTTTGTGCAACCGTCAATTAATGAGCATTTACTTTATTAATGTGCTATTTTATAGGAGATGGAAGGGGAAAACAGATCAATGAGCCCCAAACACTCTAATCGAGGGTCATCGCTTGAGCTTCATGTCCAAAATAAATTTACATTTTATTATTTTAAAAATCTGTCTCTGATTATTTTATTAAAAATTTAATGTGAAACATGTTTCTACATCCTATATATCTAAATGTTTCCGTTAACCATATCTTAAGGCATACTTGTCTTTTACGTATGAATTATCTATCCTTTATAAAGGATAATTGTGAAATAATGAGCTTTTACTTTATACACTTCTTTTCTTTTTTGTTTTTCTTTTTTAATTTAAATAAAGAATGAATAAAGGTAAAAACAAATTCATGAGATAGTGAAATTATTTTTTTAATGTTTTCTAATACCGAGGTTCAACAATTTTACATATTTTTGTCATAAAATTAAATTACAGATATTTTGTTTTTTACTTTATATGACTTTTTCATTATATGAGCATTACTTGTATACTTAATTCTTGGCTTCTTGTTTTAAACATATTTTCTAATGGAAATTAAGCAATTTTTTGGAAGAATAAGTTTGAGCTATATAATCTATGCAACTCAAATCTTCTTTTCATAACATTTTTTTTGTTACACGACTCCTTCTGCCTTTGTTTAAGATTTCACTATCTCTTAAATGGTAAGTCAGCTTAGTAATCTACACAATTCAAGTGCTCCCCATTCACAATGTTGAATTTATTTATGCATTCATAAATACAATTTGAATCAATCTCATTCTAAAATTTATGGATTCCAAAAAAAATGATTTCCACTTAGAATACATATTTTTCTATTTTCATAGATAACAGTTGGAAAGGCATTGAAAATGGATCAATGACCAGAAATTGTACACACTGAGCTCAAGGGGAAGGACACTTTGTAGGTGAGGTTGATTTCATCGAACCGTCAAACACTTGAATACATCTTTTGGGAGAGGACTCATGAAGGGGAAAAGTGCTCTCTAAGATGGTCTTCAGTCTTCTCTTCTCTTCTTTATAAAGCTGATAGTCATCCTCAACTTTGTTGAGATCGAGATAGTCATATTCATCTTCCTTGTTGAGATTTGCTGGTTAAGAACTTAGCTGATGACACTACACTATTCCACTTGTTGCAAACATCGTGAGATCCTCAGAGGGAATCGAGTGGTAGCAAGGCCAGCATTTCTTCCCTGATTTCCTCAGGTGATATTTTATACAGCCTGCTAAGCACTTCACCGTCCACGTTACCAAGTCCTTGGTAAGCTGGTGGTACCTTTTAAAACAAATGATTATGGTTTGTAAGGATGAGATTATATTTTTAGTTGATCTTTCGAAGGATGTAATGTGCTAAAAAAAAGTATTGTGAAGTTTTTTTTGCAAGGTATATCCTTTGAAACAGATCAACTAAAAATGTGACCTCACCTTAGAAACCATAGTCATTTGTTTTAAGCCACCATATTAAGGACCAATGGCCAAGATGGAAGAGAATTGCTTAGCAGGCTGGTAAATTACTGACCAAAATCAGGGAAGAAATACTGAACTTGTCGCCACTCAGATTGCCTCAGCAAATCTCGCAGTGTTTGCAATGAGTGGATGAGTGAGAGAGGAGATCTGGGAAGAAGACCCATCTCAGGTCTATAAGATAGATCTACTTGATTAGAGTATCCAGAACTATATACCAGGCAGACACAATGGTTGTTGGAGAGAATCAAATTGGCAAAGGTGCCAAGGGCCTACACAAAGTGAAAGGCAATAAATTCCGCCAAGGTGGAAGCTCTCAATGGTTGTTGGAGAGAATCAAATTGGCAAGGGTGCCAAGGGCCTACAGCAAGTGAAAGACAATAAATTCCGCGAAGGTGCGAAGCTCTCAGGGAACGAGAAATCCACTGCTGCCACTAACGAAAAAAATGAGAGGAAAAATCCGGTTTCTCTCTCCTCCCGTGCTGACCTACAGGATTATAGCATTTTGGGTCTTTTCATATGTTGATAAAAATGTAATTTATTTGGTAATTTTTTGTATTGAAATATATATATTGGAACCTGTAGGTCAGCACGAGAGGAGAGAGAAACCGGATTTTTCCTCTCATTTTTTGTTGGGTATTTTTGCTTGCAATGGGAAAATACCAAAACCACAAAAATAAAAAACACAGAGGCAATGCTCTGTTTCCTTTGCTCCAGGATCTTTTTACACAGAGGACCCTTTTAAAAAAATAGCTGAGTATTTCACCACCATAAAAGATCTCTATTCATTAAAATAAAATGACTGATATACACTCATCCTCTTTGCTGTGAGGGATTTACCAAAAACAACATTAAACCAAAACTCTGTTTTCACCTGAGAATTTACTGAGACATATTCATCCTCTTTCACTCAGAGGGATTCACCAAAAAATTTTCACAAAACTTACTCTGCCTCCTATGAAATTTTACACCACTCTGTAAATATTTCATTTACATTTACTGCTGTGTAAAAACAAAACTTACAGGGATTTACAGATTTACCTTTTCACCTGTGTGAAACAACTCATGGATTTGAAACAAGCTACCCTTGGTTTTCTTCATTTAATTCTCCTCCTCCTTCCTGCACTGCTGTGCATTTTTTTTTTACCTCTTACATTACCAAGACAAAATGGTTTTTACGCTGCTGGTGCGTTTTACCATTTCCTCATTAAACATTTCAACCCAAAACAAAAATTATTCATGCACACTCCTGTGCGTTCCCTTGCATTACAATGTATGTTCACAGGTCCTCATTCGCTGCTGCGAACTCATATTCTTCTCCTCCTGTGTGCAACTCACTTCACACATTTTATTACAAGCTGTATATATTTTACATTACATTTCCCCTCTCCTTTTTCGCACTGCAGGGGTCGCTCTTTTCATATGCAAAACCATTCGATACAATCCCCGTGGGTGTTTTTTTTTACATAACAAAAAAGGTCAACGATTTTATAAAACATATATTAAAAAAAATAAAAAGGACTTACGACATACTTCGCCCATATTTCCTATTAACTTCGCCGTATGTAATATTAAAAATTTACCAGAACAATTGTCAGCCATTTAACATAGGGTATGGGATGGTACACGCCTCATTAATTTTGACAGGCCTCCGTATGTACTTCAGACAGTGTAAACCGACGAGACCTTACCTGACAATCGAACGGCGGAGAGGATGCTTGTTGATCGGACGCATATCGGGCAGGGTAAGTTGACTGAAAGTTACCTTCCGATGGATGTCAGGTGCTTACGTCATGGCAATCCACATGGCTGCACCAAAATGCATCGGAGCCCCTCGTCGGAATGTTCCATCGCCGGAGAGCTGGCCCGATAGGTTTCAGGCGGCCGGTTTCTGTTTGCAGCTGGGTGGTTTGCCGCGCGCCTTAATTGCTGGCTTCCTGCGCACAGGGGAAATTACCAGTTCCAACACTCCCCTTTAATTTCACCTGCTGGGCATTCAATCTTACCCAAACACTTCCTCAACTCCTTGACATGCTGCTGTTGCAAAAGAGTCTTCCTCTTAACAGAGGAATTCACCACTGTCTATGCTGAAAAGCATCTTTCACTTACTATAGGGATTGGCACCGTTTGCTAATATGATTCTTCCTCAACATTGAGAGCTTCGCACCTTGGCGGAATTTATTGTCTTTCACTTGCTGTAGGCCCTTGGCACCTTTGCCAATTTGATTCTCTCCAACAACCATTGTGTCTGCCTGGTATATAGTTCTGGATACTCTAATCAAGTAGATCTACCTTATAGACCTGAAGATGGCGTCTTCTTCCCAGATCTCCTCTCACACACCTATACGAGAAGAACCCACTTTACTAGTTCATAACCTTCAAATCTCAACCATTGTTGATAGTCATATTCATCTTTCCGTTGCTTCCGCGGGAGAACATTCCTTTTCTTGTAAAAACGACATTATTCACAAGTAATTTAAAAGAACTCTGAAAACATTTTAGAGTGCGAACAAGATAAAGAAAGTAAAGCCTGTCAAGATTCCTTTCTTTCTCATTTGTTCTCTTTAAATTAAATGTCGTAAAAATTAGATTGATGGAATTTGAGGACAAGATGCAAATCCGCATTGTCTTTTTGAACAATTCCGGTTGCCTGTATTAAAAATAGTAGGAATAGGAACCAGAACTCTTAAATCAGTACTTTAAACACAGCTGGTAGCTGTAAAATGAGTACAATGCCGTAACATCGCTAGCATACTTGTGAGGGTTTCAACATCACAGGGCTGCGCAAAGAAATTATTACAGATTAAGAAAAGGGTAAAAAGAAAAACATATATCTGTAAATTTTAAAGTATTCCTAACAGAATTACTAAATAAGAACAACCATGAAACCACAGAAGTTAAAGCTCTCCACGCAATAATTGACACATTGAAAATAATCACTTGAATGTTAGTGATCCCCCTAAAAAAACAAAAAATGAGAAATGGGAGAAATAACGGGATTTACAGCAAATTTCTTAATTTATGCAGAATTAACTATGAACAGTTGGTTCAAACCATCATCAGCAGGCTGAGCACAATTTTAAGGCATGGCTTCACGATCCTTTAGATGACCTACACATTTCCCATGAATTATCCCATGAATTTTGAAATATCCCATGAATTTTGAAGAATTTCGAAACTTTCAGGGCGAAAACAAATTGAACACAGATACAAAAATAATTTTAGTTAAATGGAAAATTTATGCAATCCGGAAATCAAAGAAAATGTGGAATCCCTTAGTATGCCTGATTTCTTAAAATCTTTAAGTGAATTTCTATAATTATGTATTTAAAAATATATTTAATTGATTAAAATTAACAATCTTACGATAAAATTACATCTTACGATTAAAATTAACAATCTTACGATAAAAAGTTTATCGTCTAAGCTTCCAAACAGAAGGATTAAATGAAGAATAATTGCTTGAACGCTAGTCGATCCGTCTTATGAGGAATGGGAGAAATAACAGAATTTCCAGCAAAACCTTTAATTTATGCAGAAAAAACGTATTCCTTAAATTTTAAAGCATTCCTTCAAACCGTCATCAACCAGCTGAGCACAATTTGAAGTCACTGCTTCACGATCCTTCAAACCGTCATCAACCCGCAAAACAAAATGAAAGCAAATATAACTAAAGTTCAAAGAAATTTCTGCAATTTCGAAATCAAAGAAAACGTGAAAGCCTACAGCATACCTGATTTCTTAATATCTCTAAAGCTTATGAGAATCAAAATCTAGTTTCCAAACTTTGTCGGAGATAAAAGTGGCAAACAAATCAATGAGCCCCAAACAATTTCATCATGGCCATTTATTTTTCAGTGGAAAAAAAACATATTTCATTAAGAAAACAAAGAGGTTACATATTCCTGAGTCTATTACTGAGTGGAAAAAAAACAATGCATTAAGATAACAACTGATAATCTAAAGCTAGATAAACCAGTGGAAAGCCTCCCTTCTAGATAGCAAGAAACCACAGAAAAAAACCTAGAAAACTGTCAAGCTGTCTGGGCCAGACAATAGGGAAGCCGAGAGAAAGAACCCGCAGCTAAAAAATAGAGAAAACAAGGATCCACTAGCAAATACAAAAACCAGGAAAGTAAAAGGAAAAACAGAGAAGCAAAAAGAAATAGATCCGCCGAAGCAGAGACACCCGGCTTGGAAAGCTGATAAACCAAAATATTCTCCTTCGGATAGATGTGACAGAAAGATATAGAAGAGAAACATACAGTATGGGAAGAAAATTGTTAGAGCCAGTGTATTCATGAAGTCACAAGTCACAGAAAGAGAGTGATGCCCAACACCGAGTATCACGAGCCATGAGACGTTACTTGTGCTTCACGTCCAAGATATATAAAATCACTTTGTGCCACGGCTTTATTTTACATTTTATAATTTTTAAAGTCCGCCTCTTGTCATTTTATATGAAAAAATTAAGGTGAAGAATGGTGTAACAACCCCGTGCCTACGTGGTTCATTTTAATTTTGACCTTGTCTCTTTAGGGCACACGTGTCATTTCCTATTGAATCGGATACCCTTTGTGCCAACTGTAAATTCATGACCATTTATTTTATTAATGTTACTTTAGGGGAGATGAAAGGGGAAAACAGATTGATGAGCCCCATGGTCTCTAACCAGGGTCATTGCTTGAGCTTCATGTACAAAATAAATTTACATTTTATTATTTTAAAAATTTGCTCCCGATTATTTTATATTAAAAAATTAATATGAAAACGGGTGCTTCATTTTATTTAATTAATTTTTTTGGTTACCCATATCTTTAGGGCACACCTGTTTTTTTTTCTATGTATGAATCATATATCTTTTATATAATCGTGAATTAATGAGCTTTTACTTTATACCCTATTTTTTTCAAGAGAAAGAATAAAGAAAGTTAAAAATAAATGGTGAAATTTTATCTTTCACAAGAATTTTTTATTATATATAAAAATAAATTAATGTATAATTATTTTTTTTATTTTTTTTTTTAATATATTTTTTTTTAATTATTTATGTATTAAAAAAAAACATTTTAAGTAAATAAATTTGCAATCTTACAATAAAATTTATGCGGTAGTTTAACCAGGCAGAGGAGTTGCCCGGAAAGTTATGGAAATATTTAAAGAAAATCCAGCGAGAGTTTTTTGCAAATCCAAGTTATAGTTGTTAAATTTCAAAATTTTAGGTGTCGTAGAAGTTTTTGATGGTGCTGAATCTATTTCCTTCATCAAAAACACAAGTTATAGTTGTTAAATTTCAAAATTTTAGGTGTCGTAGAAGTTTTTGATGGTGTTGAATCTATTTCCTTCATCAAAAACACGATTCAAACAGTGCCTCTACGGCAGATGACTCCAAAATTTATTGTTGAATTGCACCCAAAAAAATATTTTTCACATATTTTTAATATATCTTTTCATTGTAGGTAAAAAAAAATTAATGAGCTTTTATTTTTCTGTAACACCCCAAGATGCCTAAAAATTATTGTGGTTACTAAGTTGATCTTTAAGATTTATTAATTTAGTTTTACTACCTTATGTTGTTGAATGATAAATGATTGAGGCTCGAAGGCCAAGAAAGATATATATGGTTACCTAAATTATTGGTAATAAGGAATCTAGATACTTTAACCAAAATAGAAAGTGTTTGCATTAATTAAAAGAAACAGTTACAAAGACAATTACCCATCTGCCTTGAAGGGAGATTTAGATGGGAAAAAAAGGTCCAGGAGAACTATCCTAGAACTGGGAGGAATAAACCAGTGGGAAAACTCTCAAGAAGAGTCAGTGAAAGTACTCAACTTCAACTTGAGGCGGGACATGAGTCCAGAGGCCCAAGGTTCTTGATTATGGCTGGAATTAATTTAAGTGTGAACAAGAGAAAGTGCTCGGGGGAGGGTCTGGTCGTAATTGTCAGGTTTGTGGTTGGGAGGAGAGACTTTCTAGAAGTATGATAGAAAGTTTCATTATAAATTAATATTGGACTGTGGAAATCAATCTAATGATAAAGTAGAATTTGTCAATTTGAAATGATGTTAACAGAGCAATCTGAGGAAAGTAATTCCTTGAAAGTCCATTATTACAGAAAATAGGAATTACTAGTTTCGCAAATGAAATCGTAAACAATTCATTATGGAAAAACATCAAAATAACAATTAATGCTAGCAAAGTATGGAAAAATATGTTCATTCAATAGTTAAATAGTCAAATGCTCTTGAATATGAAGGGTAGTTTATTATAATACAACATCGAAATATTATGTATGAGATATACAAGAGTTTTGTAGAATGGTCGGTAGGAAACACCATTGGTTTCAGCAGAATTTATATCTAACATTAAACCAACAGTCATATATATATAAACCATGTTATCAAACATCGAACTTCTGTAGAAATGAACTAAATATTAAAGTGCATGCTATTACAGTAGTAAAATAGAAATATTTAATCTTAAACAGGATCGCTCTAGGGAGATTGAATGAAACAACCAATACCTTGAGCAAGGAAAAAGAGTTATTCTCAGCACAACATTCAATTTAACAAGAAATTACTACACTGCCTTTTAAAAACAATATGACAGATCTTTTAAACAATATGCCAAACGGAATAGACTAAATAAGTTTTACAATAGCAAATTAAAAGCACAGAGCTACATTTCGAAATGTTCTCGATAGTCGGAGCGTGTTGACATGACCAGAACTTAAACAAAGAACTATCTTGTGTATAAATAGCTTAAAACACTACAACAGAGAAGAAACCCCAGAAACCCTCAGTCGATTAAATCTAGAGCATTCACAAGACTGTAGGTGACATGCATAGTACTCAACCTATTCCTGTATATTGATAAATATTTATGACTCTACCTTTATTTCCAGATAAGTAAACATGTTCGTAACTTAAGTTCATGCACCATAAGTAAAATATCCAACCTATAAATAAACATGGACGTCGTAAGCTCTTAAGCCTTTAAGGGTAGTGGTCTTATTCAAATAACTATCTCAGAAATTATGTATGAGTACCTCTTACAGAAGCCAAATGCAATGAAGTGAATATATGTTCGATTCTACCGCATATGCTAACAGAACAACGCCAAACGAAGAGCTTTTACCTGAGTTGGGAGGGGCTCCTCTTTGAATAGCCCACCTATGTAACAATGAACAATCTTAATTAAGAAAAGAAAGAAACAAATTAAAATCTAAAAACTTTTAGCAAAAAGAAGACAAAGATTTTCAAAATTTGGGGTTACGCTGATGAGGGATTTACCTTTAGGAAATGGCCCTTGGAACTTAGTGTTCCCCGCTATATCAGAAGCCCTTCGAACCATCCCTCTGCAGTAGAGGCGAACCATTAAACTTGGTACCAAATAGAAACCCCAACTATTATGCTTCTTAACCTGCAAAGTAATACGGAACAGAAAATATGCGAGAAAAAATACCCAGAACACAGAATATGCGAAGAAAATATACCCAGAACACAGAATAGCAATGATTTTATTACTCAGAGAGAAATGTTCACAAGCCTCTTCGAGGGGGCAACCTCCAATAGAGCAGAGCTCGATTACAAAACAAGACACGCTGCTCCTCGCAGGGAGTCTCTAACCTTTATATATGATTCATACATGCAATACCACGGGCCAATACCGTGGGTTTTATTAATAACATCTATCTAATACTACCGCCCATTTACCCTTTATTTAATACTACCGTCCATTTGCATCTAACTGTGGTCCCTTCATTAATTGTGGGTTAACCACTTACAAATATTAATATGGGCTTTATTGACTCTTGACTATGACGTGATCCCATGACATGAATAAGGGGGTTAGGGTGGGACCCTAACATGCCCTTCCCCTTAAGACTAGCCTTGTCCTCAAGGCTGAAGCTGCGGAAACTGCTGAAGAATAGTGGTTGGTTCCCAAGTTGCATCTTCCGGAGAGGTGTCTTTCCATTTGATGAGGACCTCTTTAATCATGCGGTCCCGTAGGTGCTTGTCTGTTCCGGTTGAAGCCAGATTGACCCTTCCTCGTCCAATTCCGGTAGACTGGTTTGAACTCGGCAATTGTTCCCAATCACTTTCTTGAGGCACGATACATGGAAAACTGGGTGGATTTTTGCTGTAGGTGGCAAAGCTAGCTTGTAAGCCACTTCTCCAATGCGCTGACGTACTTGGTATGGTCCATAGAATTTTGGAGAGAGCTTTTGACAACCCTTGTCTTTGAGTGATGTTTGCTTATAGGGTTGCAACCTCAAAAAAACCTGATCCCCTTCTTGAAATTGGCGCTCTGAGGGATGTTGGTCAGCCTGTTGCTTCATACAGTTCTGAGCTTGATGAAGATTCTCGCGCAGGTGGGCGAGCATGGTTGCGCGGTATTGTAGGAGTTGATCCACGACTTGTACTTTGGAGCACCCCGTGAGATAAGAAGTAGGGGAAGGCAGAAGTTGACCATAGACTGCTTCATAGGGAGTCATTTTGGTGGTGGCATGATAGTCAGTGTTATACCACCATTCCGCTAGAGGTAACCACTGTACCCAAAGGTGTTGCTTTTATGAAGCGAAACACCTAAGGTAGGTTTCTAGACATTTGTTGATGGCTTCGGTTTGACCATCTGTTTGCGGATGATATGAAGTACTGAGTTTGAGTTGAGTGCCTTGTATTCTGAAGAGCTCCTCCCAAAAATTACTGGTGAAGATTGGGTCGCGGTCAGACACAATAGAAGTGGGCATGCCATGCAATTTGAAGATCTGATCCATGAAATTTTGGGCAACCAACGTTGGTGTAAATGGTTGTGGTAGGGCGCAGAAATGAGCATACTTCGACAGTCGGTCCACAACCACCATGATGACTGACTTGTTCCCAGATTTTGGAAGACCTGTAATGAAATCCATGGAGACCTCCGTCCAAATTGACGCCGGAATGGGCAATGGTTGTAATGTGCCTGGTGTGTTGACTGTTTCCCCTTTGTGGCGTTGACAGACTTCACATTCTGCTACGAAAGTAAGGATGTCCTGTTTCATACCGGTCCAAAAGAATGATCTTCTGGTGCGCGCATACGTCTTCTGAAAGCCCGAATGTCCTGCAATGGGCGATGCATGCAATTATGCCAAAATGCTACTTTTGAGGGTGGATGTTGGTGAGATTACGACTCTGTCCTTGTAGCGAAGAATATCATTCTGCCACGAGTAGCCCTTGCTGGAATTAGGATCCACCTGCAATTGAGAAATAAGTTGGGAGAGCCCTGGATGTGAAAACCATTTCCTGCGAGCCTCTTCAATCTAGTTTGGAATTGGGAGGGAAATTTTGAGCAGTGTACTTTCCTCCTCAAATTGGCGCGACAATGCATCTGCTACCCGGTTGTCTTTCCCTTTCTTGTAAATGATCTCATAATCATATCCCAGCATTTTGGCGAGCCACTTGTTTTGTTGTGGGGAAGAGAGGCGCTGCTACAGAAAATATTTAAGACTGTGATGATCTGTGTGGATTTGGAAACGTCGTCCCAACAAGTAAGGTCGCCAGGTCTGTACTACATGTAAGATGGCCATCATTTCCTTCTCGTAGGTAGATTGGCCCAGATTCCTCCCACTTAGTTGTTGGCTGGTGAAGGCCAATGGTCGCTCTTCCTGCATTAAAACCGCTCCAATACATGTTCCTGATGCATCACATTCAATGACAAATGATTTGGTGAAGTCCGGTAGGGCTAAGGCTGGAGTGGTACACATGGCGTTTTCGAGGGCGGTAAATGCCTGTTGTGCTTCCTCGGTCCAGAAGAAGGAATTTTTCTTTAGGAGTTGAGTAAGGGGCTTCGCTATGTGACCATAGTTGCGGACAAATTTACGATAATAGCCTGTGAGACCCAAAAATCCTCTCAAGCTCTTCAACGTCTTAGGTTAAGGCCATTCTTGCATTGCCTGGATCTTTTTGGGGTCCACCTTGACACCTTCACGTCCCACAATGTGGCCCAAATACTCAACTTCTTCCATGCCAAACTCACACTTAGACATCTTGACAAATAATTTATGCTTGCAGAGCAGTTGCAATAGTAGATCTACATGCTGAAGATGTGCCGCCCAGGTGCCACTATAGATGAGAATGTCATCGAAGAAGAGCAGGACAAATTTTCTGAGATATGGTTTGAGGATGTGATTGATAAGACTCTGGAAAGTAGAAGGGGCATTGCAGAGACCAAATGGCTTGACCAGGAACTCATAATGGCCTTCATGAGTTCTGAAAGCTGTCTTGGGAATGTCAACTTCCTTCGTGCGAATTTGGTGATAGCCGGAGCGAAGATCCAACTTGGTGAAGAATTGAGCCCCATTGAGTTCGTCCAGCAAATCGTCAACCACCGGAATGGGGAATTTATCTTTGACTGTTAACTTGTTGAGGGCCCTGAAGTCG